>JAEQML010070999.1:0-16421 GCA_016904865.1 Pissodes strobi | reverse complement strand
TTTAAGATAACCAGGTATTTATGTATATTTGAAATTTGGCATATAATATATTATGTGGACTCTTCCCCTGATTCGCTTCTTCCGATGAATATTGCCCCCTTTTTTCGCCTCCTTTGCGAGCAAGACGTATCACTAACACATACACTGTACTTGAAATACGATTTCTAGGCATTTTTCTTCTTAAAACCAAAAGAAAGAACCGATTTACGGATTCTTGCTTGTCACCGATCGGTACAAAATTGTAATGACGCATCAAGGCGATGAGCTCGAGCGGCCAGGGTCGGCTTTTAGATAATTTCTTTAAAAATTGAACCGATTGGGAAAAAGTTGTATACTACAAAGTGTAATGAGGGACAGCGGAGATGCGAATGATAATATTATCTATACAGTCACTCATTTAATATATATTTTATAAGATGTCCTATGTTAAATATAACGTAAATATTAAAAAAAAGTTTGAACTAAGGCGATATTTACAGCTCTATAATGAGCAAAACCTGTACAAAAATAAAATAAACTTCTACGAACCTAAGCGTTTAAGCCGTTGCACAACACAACTTAATTATAAACAAAATTTACTTACCTGCATATATAAAACTCTAAAGAAAAGGTAATTGGTTGAGGCCTGAGTTTTATTTACTACAGAACACTGCTATAATGTGAAAAAAATAAGTTAAATGATAAAACAACAAAAACGTAGCTAACTGAAAAATTAAATTGCATTTACAGTCAAATTTAAATATGACAAAGTTTACTGCAATGGTAAATTTCTGTTTCTATTAATTTATTTACTGCACTCAACAGATGCTTACAAGTAAACAATCATATCACAAACAACACGTAAGAGTTAAAGAAAAGGTCCAAATCACATTTCAGTTGCTTATCTGATAATAAAAATGTCTGTGATATTGTATACACACTGTTCTATCGGCAAAGTTTGTTTCACAGTACATTGCTTTTGAATTGAGTTGAATGTTTCTTCAATTAACCACATATCAATATCGCATTCATAAATACATAACTTTTCTCGTTTATAAATTTTCCCGGATTTAGATATGTTTTCCTTCACACAAGATGACAAGACCACTGTATATCTAAGAATTTCAGCTGGAATTTTTCACTAGAACACTAGAATATTTCTGTTTGTATTGTGTTGTTAATTTAAGTTCTTATTGCAAACCTCACAAGATTTTTTCCTCACCTAAAACAAAGTAGATTGCATAAGATTAAAATATTCGTATTGGAGATTCAAATATTATCTTTCCAGAGTGAAAAAAGACATATTTATCGGTTAGTTTCTTTAAATTGAATCTATGAATCACGAGTTGATGAGCATGACACGTTAGTTGTTATTGTTTTGGTTTTGAATTAAGCGTCCTATCTAACCTCACATTCGATATCGACAGTCGTCGTCTATTTTACCGATCTGATATGGTTCATGCGCGAAACGTAAGTTATGGCTCCCTCCAAGACTTATGAATATAGGACATGCTTCAAAACTGATATGACGTCACGATTTATGACGTAACGATCAACGCTCGGTTTACAGAAGAAATAATCAAAATACGGCCAAGTAAAGATAAAAAGCTCAAAAATATTGATGAGTTAAATTTGTCAAAAACTCTTGAAATAAGCAAAATTGAGTTTGAGGAACACGAAAAATCATGCTTTTGATAATTTTGGGGAGTTTATTGTCAGATTTTTTACATTTAAACTACCAAAGATTGAAAATCTCAAACAGACCCTCTTGAAGATAGATTTGATAAATATAGGCAAATGGCAGGTGGTCATTATCATATTTCTGTGCGACAGAAAGGAGAAAATGAAAATGCATTTTTTTGCATTTCTTGCATTTTTTGTCTGTTTTGTACAAAACATGCATTTTTTCCAATAATAGAGCATTTATTGCATTTTATGGCCAAATAAAGACCCTGTCCGTCCCTTTTCAATTGCTTGTTCATTGCAAGGCACGTGTTTATAAGTTTATTTTATTACATTACAATGGGGGCGACACTATAGGGTATTCCCAGTAAAAGCAATTAAAATTGCAAACAGAATCAGATAGTTCAAAGAGGTGGCAATTTTTAATATCTTTGATATCGTCTACATGAAACGTTCTTGTGTGCCTCGATTTGTAAAGTGAATTGTGTCTGTGTCTGTCGGTCCAGTGTTTGTTAAAATGCCAAAAACTAACTTCCATATGTCGTGGATAAAGAGCTATCGGGAGTTCACTTGGGATTGCACCAATTTGTTTCGTACAGTTTCTTCGAAAATTGTGAGTAAAAACCATATTTTCACATTTATTTTTTTTCAGTCTATAGTAAATAAAGAAAGATACATGTTTTTTGGTATAATAGGAAATTTTGGCTTTTAAAAATAACGCATTCAAGCAGATGATTGGTAGTTAATGTTAACGATTTTTAAGTATTTATAAAAATTTTCTACCCAGTTATTTTTTAGTAAAAAAAGAAAGATATATTATGTTTTTTGGTATAAGGAGATCGCTGCTTTTATAAATTACGTATTCAAGCAAATTATGGGTAGCTAATGTTAACAATTTTAATGTATTTACAAAAGTTTTCTACTTAAATATTTTATTTGGTAGAAGTAGGGAAGATTTTTTAAACGAATGTAAACCCAAATTAATTATTGTTATTTTGGATTTTACAGATTCATGCAGATAAAAAATTTATTGTGGATCAGTATGTCAAATCAGCAAAACACCAGCTTAACATGCGAAAATTGCAACGAGGGGAACCCTCCCAGCAAACAATACAACATTGTCTTGAAGAGAAAACAAAAAACAGCGAACAAGCCCTGTTCAATGAGGACATAATATGTAAGGCATTCATTGGAGCCAATATATCACTAAAAAAACTGAGCAACTCCAATTTACGTTCATTTTTGACAAAATATTGTAAATTTAACATACCGGACGAGTCAACTGTACGTAAAGGTAGTGTTGATTCACAATCCTAAAAATCCAAAAAAATATTTTAGAAGTTTTTATAGGCAATTTCACTAATTTCGAAAGAGAACTGGATTTGTATAAATTGGAAACACACTTAATTGCAAAACTAAAATACTGTCCGATAAGTTCTGTAGATGTTGAGCGAAGTATTTCCATTTTTAAACATATGTTTACAGATAAAAGATATAATTTGCTTTTGGAAAATTTTGAAAAACATTTAGTTTTAAATTGATTTTATAATTGCAAAGAATAGTTTGTTAATTTACGAATTGTATGTTGTGCAAGTTGCTATTATCTGAATGTATCAATGGTATTGTTGAATTATTGATTGTATTATTAATTTTTTTAATATTCGCAAATAATATTTTGTCACTGTAAGATTTTTATGTTTTAGATTTTATGTTTTGTAATTTGCTATGTAAGTATCAATGTGTGTATCTATGAATAAAAAACTTTTATTACGATTTTTTTTTGTTTCAATTATATTTATTTAAATAAGTCTGAAGAACGGGTTTAGTTATAAGAGAAATTGTACTGGCTTTATTTAAAACAACATTAATGTTAATAATTTTTCATATAATGAAAATGCATAGGTATTTGCAATTTTTGTTCGTTTCCATGCATATATTCTGAAAATTTTATGCATTTAAGTGTGCGCGAGGGGTATTTCGCTTACTTTTTGTCCGCTCTTTAGTTATATGAGACAGAAACCAGACTTGGAATTCAATCTATATTAACACTTCAGTCTCGCAGTTTTGGTCCTATTAATGTTAATAAGTTCTATGAGCTACCTGATTATGACCCAGATGAACTATCCCAAATTAGGCAAAACCAACCCAGACTAACCAAAATTAATCGAAACTAACTTTAAGTAACCAAACAAGCGCATTGAGACAAGCGCGCTACGCGCTTGACCAACCCCGCCTATCACAAAATTAAAATTATCTCAAAGTAACAAAACAAACGCACTACGCGTGATACTCTCTTAACTAATACAAATGAACCAAACAAGATCACATTTGTCTCTCTTACTTTTGGCCGTCAAAAAACGAGCGTCTTACATAACTCGAACTATCGAATTAATATTATTATACTTCACAGTTCCGTCTTCATATTACAAAACTTATTGTAGTATGTCTGTCGTCTCGAACGTTATACAACAGTTGAAAGTGCGAAACCTTTTTTATCTCCTGCACCCGCCTAGCCCTGGCCGGTAGCTGAATCACCACTTATGTTTGTTGTATGGAACGAAGAGTAGTGAAAGTGTGTGCGTAATTGATTACGGGAAACAAAAAGACCTCTCATTCTCAAAAAAACGACATTCACTCAGGCAAATGTAGTCGAAGTTAAGGAAACTCCAAAACCAAATAGAAGCAATACTTGACTGTAAGTACATGAAAATTGTTAACTTTCTTTCTCATATTGCGATGCAGCGGGTAATGATTCACCGCCCTAAACCAACGCGAATGCATAGATAAAAGCTATTTTTTAAAAAGCGCTTATGTATTGGTATGTATTTGATTTATAATAATTATGGGAAAACTATAATTCCTATAGTATTGTTTATAGAATTTGGATGAAGGATCCAAGCTATTATTAAGTATTGAATATGCATTAGGGGCGCAGGGCCCAATCTATCTGATTCATATAGTATTGTTTATAGAATTTGGATGAAGGATCCAAGCTATTATTTAATGATTGAATATGCATTAGGGCGCAGGACCCAATCTATCTGATTCCTATAGTATTGTTTATAGAATTTGGATGAAGGATCCAAGCTATTATTGAATGATTGAATATGCATTAGGGACGCAGGGCCCAATCTATCTAATTCCTATAGTATTGTTTATAGGATTTGGATGAAGGATCCAAACTATTATTTAATGATTGAATATGCATTAGTGGCGTAGGGCCCAATCTATCTAATTCGTATAGTATTGTTTATAGAATTTGGATGAAGGATCCAAGCTATTATTTAATGATTGAATATACATTAGGGGCGCAGGGCCCAATCTATCATTTAATACTAACCACATATCAAGGGTGCAGGACCTACATTATTATAAATATTGTCACATTTCACTCCTGCCGCTTGTTGCCTATGGACCTGACTTCGTTGCAGTAGTTGCGCTGTGCTCTTTCAGAAGACGGAGCTCAGATATAGGTAGTTGGGAGAGATGGATAGAAACACTCGGTGTAAAAAAGGCTTGGTTTATTAACTTCAGGTTGAGTATAGAAGGTTGTAAGTATTACCAAAATATTCGGGAATGCATATCTCGTAAGTCCCCTGGGATATTCCTCGCGAAAATGTTGACCACGAACAACAGAGAGAGAGAGGGAGAGCTAGCCTGAAGGGCTGTTAAAATTAGACTGACGGGCGGATAGATTATTTGATCTGGCTGAATGTTTAGATACGTAGTTTACTTTTTTATATGTAGTTAATTTAGATAGCACTTTGCCTTATGGCGTTATTAATTTTCACTGATTCACTTTTAAGGCGTGCCTGATCAGAGTGGCTTTTCCCTTTCGGTAATTCGCACTGATAGGTCTTTTTTAACCGTGCCTGATCAGAGGGGCTTTTCCCTTTCGGTGATTCGCACTGATAGGTCTTTTTTAACCGTGCCTAATCAGAGGGGCTTTTCCCTTTCGGTAATTCGCACTGATAGGTCTTTTTTAAAAGTGAGAGCTTTGATCTACCAGAGGGGCTTTTCCCTTTCGGTAATTCGCACTGAAAATCAAAGTCTGCCGGTATGGGCTGCTGCATAGCTTTTGTACCAAACTTTGACCTCTAATTCGAGTATTGTTTTGAATTGTCAACAAGGTTAATCATAACAGTTTATACTTTAATTAACAACAATTTATAATTGCGATTCAAGGTTAAGTTCAAACTTTCCACTGTATGACTTTATGTTAGTTGACAATATAATACGGTTGCAAGACACATATTACTATTATAACATTGGCAATTTAGGCGGAGGAGCCAAGCTATTATTTAATATTAAATGAATATTATGGGCACCCAAACTAACCCATATTATTATAAAATTTGGGTGAAGGACCCAATTTAACGGAATCCGAAAGCAGCTCAAGCGCTTCAGATAGTTCTACTTCTTCAGAAAACGAGCAACAAAGCCAAAATAATGGCGAATCAGGAGCGGAGGTTGAGCGATCATTATCGCCAAACAATTCAAACCAAATACAGGACGATCTCCTCTCAATTTTGGGATCAGACCCCCTTGCAACTGAGGCGAAGGGGGAAGAAGTACACCAAGAACTCGCCAGCAGGTGGCAACAATTCTCCTCGAAGGGCATCTCAGGAGGATAGGGCTGAATTGCTCAAAAAACACGGGGTAGTAAAAAATTGCAAAAACTTACTACCACCAATTTTGAATCAAGAAATTGAGGTCTGCATTCCACCTCATATTAAAAAACAGGACGATTTCCTGAACAAAGTACAACATCAACTAGGCTCAGGAATCAGTACCATGGGCATAGTAACTAATCGACTATTGACAAATGCTAATGAAGAATCCAAAGAGTTATTAAAACATCTGGCAGACAGCGCTAAATAAACTTTTATGCGATGTCCATCATTCACTCTCGTTAAACAGAAGGTTTATGATAAGCCCTTACATAAAACCTCAAGTAAAATAGGCAGTCAATGAGTGCCCAATAAACTCTTACCTATACGGAGGAAATCTGCAAACAATGCTAAACGAAAAACAGAAAGTCAAAAGAAACGTTGCAACCTTGCAAATGAAAAGAACACCGGTCAAGTCTCCATCATATTAACCTATCATATCTTCTTTAAACTGGAAGCGACCAGCTCCAAAATTCAAATTCAAGGGCCAGGACAAGGACAGATACAGAGGGGAGAAGGTCAGGTTCCAGAAGAAGAGGTACGCCCAAGCATCTCCAAGGAACAATCCACAATACAAATACAAAACCAAATAATACAGATAACTAATAATTACTCGGACCAACTAAAATATTTCCGCCATAATTGGCAAAAAATAACTAATAGCAAGTTAATACTATAATGGATTAACGGTCTTAAAATTGAACTTAACAAAATACCTAGATAAAAACATATTCCTAGGGTAACTATAAAAGCCTTGGAAACTTACAATTACCATAGTGAAATTTCAAAATTATTAAAAAAGGGGGTCATCAAAAAATCTAAATAGTCAAAAACCGGATTTCTATCAAGTTTTTTTTTTTCTTCGACCCAAACCCAATGGGGATTTCAGATTCCTTCTAAACCTCAAAAATCTCAATAAATACTTGAACCCTCCTCACTTTAGAATGGAAGACTACAGATCAGTTCTTAACTTAATATATAAAAATTCACATTTATCCTCAATTGACCTGAGACGTCTTCTTCCTAGTTCCTCTACGAAAGGCATCAAAAATAAATCTAAACACAAAATAAGAATTTAAAAACTTCGGAAACAATAAAAAACGAATTTAGGCTCAGGAATCAGCGGTGGTTTAACAACATCCAAAATGTTAGCTGCAATATAAAAAATATAGGAAATACACGTTCGAAATTGTTTCAAATCAGGCTGGGGCGCCAGTCAAAACACTTGTGGTTACTGGAATGACAAAGGAAAAACTAATCGAATTAACTATCTAGAGTTAAAGGCTGCTTTTTATGCCTTAAAATTGTTAACAAAACATCTAGCAAACACGCAAATTCTCCTTAGAATCGATAACACTACTGCCATAGCATACATAAATAAAATGGGTAACACCACCTCTCTTAAATTAAATAACATAGGCAAGTAAATTTGGCAATGCTGCAAAACCAATAAACTATTTATTTTTGCATCTTTTATTAACTCAAAATCTAATTTTTTTTAGCTAACAGTGCTGACACAGAATCAAGAAGCCGTCATATTGAAACAGAGTATGAATTAAATGATAATATATTTAACTTTATCTGTAAGGAATATGGTGATTCTGAAATAGATTTATTTGCCTCACACCTGAATTCAAAATGCAAAAATATATTTCCTGGAGGCCAGATCTGAACAGTACAACTCTAGACTCTTTTACCATTAATTGAGGCTAGTATTTTTTCTACGCCTTTACACCTTTCATTCTCATTTCTAAGGTTATTCAAAAAATAATTACCGACGAAGCAACGGATATCCTGGTTGTTCCGAAATGGGTTAGCCAGCCTTGGTATCCATTGTTAAATAAGCTAATAATCGCCGAACCATTGATTTTTAAGCCAAAAATGGATAATTTCTTCTTTCAGGACAGAACACCCTTTATGTGAAACACTTTCCCTAGTTGCGATACTATTATCAGGGAAGCACTTCGCCGAAAGGGTTATCCTTAGTCATCCCTACATATCACGACCAGTAGTATAACCTCATCGATTTTAAAACAATATAATAGATGTTACAAAGCGTGGTGGAAATTTTGCGAGGAACGAATGTGGATCCTTTTTCGTCCAAATTGGAATCAGTAATGTTTTTTCAATATTTTAGTTAATAAGAAATCTTTTTCTACACTAAATCTTTATAAATCAGCTCTAAAATTAATTCTAAGCTTTAATTCACAACATGAAATTATTTTAAAAAGATATATGAAAGGCGCATTTAATATTAACGCTTCAACCCCTAAATACAACTATACGTGGGACTCATATATTCCTCACATACTTAGAGAAGAAGTTCCCCAACCAATCATTATCATTAGATGATTTAACAAAAAAAAATTGTCAAACTCTTCTTATTTTAATATCACGCAATAGGCTACAAACAATTTCATTTAAAAAAAATAAATAAATAAATAACTTTAAATTTCCCAAGAACTTCCCAAAATAATAGCAAATAGCCAAAGTTCCATGTGAATATCAAATCTGTGCAGTGCATCCTCACAGATACATGTCAAAATTTTAACTTTGCAAACTCTTAAAAATCAATTATCCCAAAGAAGCATTAACTGAAGTATATTTTTGATATAAATCCCAAAATTATATTTTTTCAAAAGAGAATAAACGTTTGCCACGTCAAGGGTTAAGTCCGTTATGCAAGCAAGCAGAATCGATACCAATATATTTTCGGCCTATAGTAGTAGACATGCCTCAACATCGGCAGCTTTTAGAGGTGGCTTAAATATCAGTGACGGTATAAACTGTGGTTTAACATCTTTTATAATAAACCTCTTACCACACCTGCCGATAGTTTTGCAAAAACGATACTAAAAAACGCGATTAGTGCTACAAAAACCAATAAATACATACTTTTTATTATAATAATATACAATTTAGAAATACTCTAATAAAATTGTAGTGCTCTTGTTTACACATTATATATTCTATTCATTTAGTACTCAAGTCTCATATACAAATTGTTATGTTACATTTAGAAATAAGTTTATATTAAATTGGTTGGTATCTAGTACGTACCTAATATATTATTAGTTGTACTATTTCTGTTATTTATATTGAATTTATATATCATATTGGAATATTTCAGACGGAACTGTTCGTATAATTATCATCAAATTTCCTTACAGATAAGTCATTTGATTTTCTAATTATTTATTATTTAAATAAACACAAAGTACTTCTGGATGACCATCTATCTATAAAATGTTGGCTGGCTGTATCCAACAAGATACCGTATTTTAGAACCGAACAGAAATTACACTTGGCAACACCTATGCGTAGCTGAGTCGTGCCAAGCTAACCTAGATAGACAGATAATCATAATTATTTAAGAAATAGTGTCATGTTGACTTATGCGCCAGAAATATTATCATTTTAAAGTGCAAAAAAAAGTATTTGCGGTTTTTAAGAAAGAGAGCCGGTAAAAACTCTTTGAGGCTACTATTACCTATTCTTGTTTCGTCATTACGCATGCCCGAAACCTTTGCATGAAAAAGTTAGCAGAGATTATAAGTTTGGATAGTAATTAACAGTAAACTTTATGATTTTTTTATGACAAGTAGAAACATTTGCGCAACATTTAATGTGTGGGAGATGGTAAGGGAAGTAACGTAAAATATGTCAGTGTTTTTATTATTGTGGTAGCCAATAAGTGCACAAAGTAAATAATGTCCAAAAATTGTCATATGTCTTTTACTATACTCTTGAAAATATCTGAACAAAATTTCATGACATCTTACTTTTAATGACCTTTGACAGTTATTTAAGTACATCTACGCGACCGAAGCCGCGAGTAAAAACTGTCCTATGTTCTTTACTATACTCTTGAAAATATCTGTACAAAATTTCATGATGATCGGTTGGGTAGTTTACGCGTGAAAACGTAACAAACAAACAAACAAATTTACATTCGCATTTATAATATTAGTTAGCATTAGCAGCGAATAAAGATGAATCGGTAAATCAGATTTCAAACATTAGTGATTACATTTGAAAAATAAACCGTTATCTCCAGGTAGCAGCAGGTATCTAAATATGTACTTATAGAAAAAAATCATAGTATTTCTTAATTCCAAAACCTTCATTATTTCGAAAACCGTTAAGTTATTGATACACGAAAACCGTTAAGTTTTTGATACGTGAAAAGTACCAAAAATATGCAGAATTTAATACAAAACTCAAAGTCATTAAAAAATGTGACGTATTACATTTGAAATAACGAAGTTGGCATGTGCCTGGCTTTTTTGAAGCACCATATTCATTAAAATAAAAGCATATATGTAAAAACAGATGAAATCAAACAACTTTGTTGGGAATAGACTTTTTTTTAATTTTGAAAAATAAGAGAGCTATTTCCTTTTGAAAAGTGATCTGGTACTTTCAAAATATTTGTTCATATTGCAATTATTCGGATTGTTTCGCCCATTTAAATTATGTGATATCACACACCCTATTAAGTATTACATGTTTGTTAATTTTTGTTTACATATAAACTAAACCTTGATGGGTAAATCCTATTTCTTGTACTTTTTGATGCTATTTGAAGTTTTCCTTTCTGTCGTGTGGTGTTAAGAACACATCGAATTTTATTATTACTGTTATTGCTAAATTAAGCATGGTTATGAACTTCCTATTCACAACAAGCTACTTATAACGTAGCAAATCCTTAATTAGCAGTAACAAGCAAGTGAATAATTATCACTTACTTTCGCACATACGCAAAAATACAAACAGGCATGCTCCATTGGGTTCGATTATCTTTTATCTTATCTAGCGCTACTATCTCGAGTCCTATCTCCTCGCAATATCTCTTTCTAATATCTACTGGAATAAGAGATTTTACTAAATAGATTTTGATTAAGATAATCGTTGCTATAAATCAGATTTGAACAAAATGAAGGGTATACTATCTTATTTCTGCTGGTCCGAGAGAACAATGAAAAATTTGTTTCTCGGTAGTTACAAGGTGTCTCAGATCGGTTTGCGGTTCTACGAGTCGTGCAAACTAGTGTTTCCGCGTAATATGTAAGTGGTCTTCTTTTCGAGGTAATTTCTTAATTCTATATATCGATAGACAAATTATGTTTCAACGGGTATTGATAAGACCTGTATAGCGCGACCAGAAATAAATGGAACTGGCAAATAAGTATATGCATTTCCATCTTTATTAGTTACTGATCGAGTGTTTAATATGAGCTAATGTCTTTGATACTAGTTGATAGACAGTCCTGCAGAAGAGCAAGAAAATCAAAAATTTGATCTGGGTTAAGAAATAAACTTCGATTAGGATATAACGGTGCAAAATTATTTCCAATTCCTATGTTATAGTATTTTTTTAGATTTTGATGAAAGAAACCACGCATTGTCTTTTACGCTTGGTGATTTATAGTTGGTTCTCTTTCAGACAAAAATAATAGGGTACTGCGGGGTAATGGGAGCCATAGGGCAAAGGGTGCCAGTGTGTAATTTTAAATAACGCACGCTGAGCTGAGCACTGACAGTTGCGATACGCGGGATCCGCCATTATGTTTCCTAAAGCATCCACCACTTTGTTTTAGTAAGGTTTAAAGTCTACTGGAGAAAGCATCGTGTTTACGGAACTTCCTTATAGCGTGCACGTTTTAAAAAATTAACGGTAAGTTGTATTTATATTGAGTTTTTACAAAATAGCGGTGTTAATCGAAACCTACTGAAGTGTAAGTTTGATCTGTGCAGTTGTTTTGCTTCTGTTAGCGCATTTAATTTTGTTATTTATAATTTGCAAATTTGTAAACAAACGGGGTAATCGGAGCCAGAGTGGCTCTAATTTCCCCATGGTGACCTCATTGCCCCATAGTCGACATGAGTTTTGTAGTGTGTATTTTAAACGTTTTTTTAGATGGTGAGAAACCGGCAAAGAACAACAGTCCTCATGGACCCTGGAAGGTTTAGGGAGGGCTTCAAACTCAATTAATAATGGAACATCTATTCGAAAGGCTGTCCAGCAATGCAAAATTCCTATCAAACACTTCAAAAGTGGTTGAAACGTAAACTCATAGAAGTACCTGCAAATATGAGAAGAAATGCGGTTTTGATACGGATAAACAAGAGAAAGAGAACGTCTGATAGCTTTGTTAAATTTGTTTTACGGCCTGGCAGAATGGCAACTTTGTCGTTACGCTTTTGAATGTGCTGAGAAACTTAACATAAATCACCCATTTAACAAACAGCAACACTTAGCTGGAATGGATTGGTTGATCTGGTTCGTAAGAAGAAACCCTAATTGGAGTTTACGTAAAGCTGAGGTATCAAGCGTAAACAGAATCAAAGGTTTTAATAAGGAACAATTACCCATGTTTTTGAAAATCTTCAGAATGTGATGACCAAGCACAATTCAATCCATCTAATATGTACAACATGGACGAAACAGGAATTTCTGTCGTACATGATCCTGGAAAGGAAAATTTATACCACCTTTCTTCATTTTTCCAAGGAAACGCTATACACCGCTTTTAGAAAAAATATTACACCGCTTTTAGAAAAAGATGGACCACCTGATGCTCAATTTCATGTAGCGCCCAATGGTTAAACCAATGATGAAATTTTCCTTCTGTGGTTGAAACATTTTGTCAAACATGCCAAAACGAATGTAGATGAGCTCATTTTGATTGTTCTTAACAATCATTGTAGTCATGCTACACTTGCTGCATATAACGCTGCTGACCCTTCCACCTCACTCGTCACATCGCATGCAACCCTTAATGTGACTTTCTTTGGGTATCTAAAGAAAGCATACAATTCCGAGTGTGACAGGTATCAGTATCTGAAATATCAGCATTTAAGTCAAATAAAAGTGTGTGAGATGGCAAGTTTGTTCAATAAAGCATGCAGTAGGGTAGCATCCATAGAAAAGACTGTGTCTGGTTTTAGAACAACCTGGATATTTCCTATCCAACCCAATATTTTTTCAGAGGCTTCATAAATTCTAGAACCTCTACTTTTTTATGTGAAGTATCAGGTCCATCGACAACGAAAGATTTATCTGAATGTCATCGAGCAACACCACCTCCAGCTGCAGGGTGCTCATTTTGGTGAAATGAAGATTTTTCGAAAAAACATGGAACAGCATCACCTAAGGCTGCAGAACATCTACCCGCTTGCTCAGATTCTATTGATAATAAGTCTAAAGAACCAAGATATCTTATTAAAAGCTCTCCGTTATCAGATTTGCCAGGAGACAAACAAGATCCAAGCAACAGTCGGATAAAATAACAATTACCCAGTTGAAGTTACACCATGAAGAGAAATGACAGAAAAGATGATAAAATAGAGAAAGCATGCAAGAAAGAAACACAACGCACACAAAACAAAAATCAGACGGACAAAAAAAAGAAACAAAGAACAACTAATAAATAAAAAGAAAAACAGGCCTTTTCGACCAATCGTCAGAAGAAGATTGTATTTCTGAGAAAGATCTTTGCGATGACCAATCGAATAATGAAAATGAAATCTACTTTGACTCAGGTAAAGATGGCGAACTCTGATTCCGTGGCATAATATGTGGCCGTTGGGTTCATACTTAGCGTTCGGGAGTGGATAATGCAAAGAACTATATCTGTAATTTTCGTTTCAACTAAAATAATTTAAATTTTGTTTCAGAATGTTCCAGACATATTTATGTCTTTTTTTAAAAAAAAATCACTTAACTTTTGTTTTAGATTGTTTTACAGTCTAAGTTCTGCCGCCGAAGCATTAAATTTTAAAAACAAAAGCATTAGAGGAAAGAATGACATCAAAATCAACCTCTGCCAGGAATATTACATATTTTATATCAGGTCCTAGAGGGCTGCAAAAGATTATTCTAATTTGGATCAATATTTTTGGCACTTTTGCTCTGACAATATGCTACATTATAAGATCCTTTACACAAATAGAGCACTATATAAAAATCGGCCTCTCCTATTGGTCGATCCGCATGGCCCTCCGCTTGCTTCGCTCGCTACGGGGGCTCAAGAAAATGAAACTAACCAGGTGCTAACCCAAATTAACCCTAGACATACCCTAAATCAAGAAAAAACTGTTTAGAAACATAATCTTAAAAAAATAATAAAAAAAAGCAACGGGGTTTGAACTCGGGCCGTCCAGGTGAGACCCAGCCATCTAAACTTCTAGACCACGAGAGCTCTTGACAGAAATTGATTGCATCACGAAGACACATTGTAATACGAGACGGATCGACCAGTAGGAGAGGTCGAGTTTTACATAGTGCTCTATTTGTGTAAAGGATCTTAAAACGCTAATATGTTGGATATTAGGTACCGCCATCTAGCGGCGAGGGCAAAACTCTAGGATACAAAATCCAAAGCGCAGTTTGTAGGGCAAATAAGGTTCTCTTAAACGAGATCACGCTTGTTAAAATCGCTTATACAAAACCGGAGTAATAGTAATTTATTTAAAAGAACATTTTAATTCACCCCACCACTTTATATTAAGGCCTAGTTTCTTCAAGTATGGATAACTTTAATCTTCAAATATTTCCTATGACAATGATTGTTAATACAATTGTAGCCATAGTAATTATTATTTTAGGAATAAAATTATCGAGCTTGAAGAAACTGGCACTAAATAGCAAAAAATTGTGTGAGAGAAAGTATCGGAAAAAGTGCAAGAATTAAAATGCAGATATTTTCGATAACTGTTAATCAACCAACACACGAAGTAAATCTTAATTTTCAGTTGATCAGGACTGTTACACTCTCTAGCGGGCATTTTGGAAACTCTAAAATAATTTCCAGCGTTCTCTTCTAAAAAAATTACCCCAAAACTCTATAATATTTAGTTTTTGAGATATAGCCGGTCGTTCTTAGTATGAGATATTTTGGTGGACTTATTTCTAAAAAATATATGAATTTTCCACCCGTAGAAGTGTTTGATATGTTTCGTGCTTATTTTCAATGCAACGATAATGTAGCTGTTGCCGCTGGCATACTTCGTTTCTCTAAAAAAAAATCGAATTTTGTGTGGACAGAAGGACAATATTCACTCATATTGAATGAGTATTAATTATTAGTGAGATTTTTAATATAATGTTGATATTTTATTATATATTATTGTAAAATAAGCATAATTAGGGTTTAATAACAAAACAGATCTTCCGAAAAAATGTTTCAAACGATTTTATTTCGACTTTTGATTTTACTTATATTTTAGATTAGGTAAGAGATATCAAGATGCGGTTTTCACTGACGTATTAGGCTATCATTTGGCTATCTTTTGTTTTGAAAAAGTGGTATCGTTGTATTTAAATTTTTTGAGAAAATCTGACTTACTTGCGGTTATGTCAGAAAATGCCCTCTAGCGGCTAGGTAAGAAATTGCAATCACCCCTTTCAAGGCACGTTTAATAGCCTGAGAAAAGCCCTTTTCAACGAATCCAAGCTCATTAAGATCCATTTAGCCGTTTTGAAGTTATTGACATTTATTTACGAAAATGTTCGAATACCCCCCACTACTTTCCTTTAAGAGATAGAGCAAAAAGTATTTAACAAATGTTGGCAACGCCTAACAGAATATGACATTGTGGAGGGATGAGAAGTTGGCAGCGCTGAGAGCGTGAGTTGAATTGAAGAAAATAAAATATGTAAGAAGGGTTGTGTTATGTTGGGGTTTGGAACCTTCGGCAACATGCACTAAAACGGAGTTTTATCCACAATACCGAAACAGAATTATTGCACTCGACGCGCGTTTCGCTAACCATGTTAGCATCATCAGGAGATGATTAAAACAGTTTTAGTCATCTCCTGATGATGCTAACATGGTTAGCGAAACGCGCGTCGAGTGCAATAATTCTGTTTCGGTATTGTGGATAAAACTCCGTTTTAGTGCATGTTGCCGAAGGTTCCAAACCTCAACATAAATATTTTACCTTTTATCAGAACTTACCTTAAATCTCAACGAGCCCACTGGTGGTTTAGCATAGGGTATACCTAAAAATTTGTAAAACTCTTCACCGCTAAAGTTTTTACCAGTAGTTCCCACTATCCAACCTTCTTTCACAAGAACAGAAGGC
>JAEQML010070998.1:0-16422 GCA_016904865.1 Pissodes strobi | reverse complement strand
TATATATATATATATATAAATCGGACGTCCGATATATCGATACTTTTCGAACATCCCTAGTCCGAGGTGGTACCACCTCGGACGCCACATCGTACACTTCCGAACAGTTCTACAGATATTTTTACCTTAAACTCCAGACTAATCCTCCTGTATGCCAGGTGGTCCCATTTGAAATTTTATTTCGTTCTAACAGTATTGGCCTTAGTCCTCGTTTTGTTAGATGATAAAATGTGCTGCATCCAGTTATTCCTCCACCTAAAATATGTATTTATCTTTAAAGCAAAGTCTAAATTAGTTATTTATTTATATTAAGTGTGATAAGCACTTTATTATAGAACGCGTCTAGAAATTGTAAAACGAGACGAAGCCGTCTCGCAAGAGAGATAAAGTATATGACTCTCTCTCGCTCTCCCTCTCTCTCTTTCTCTTTCTCTCTTATGGAATTGGTAAAGAAGTATTCACTTATATCACGTGTACTGTGTTACACGCGCCTTTTTTTGTAATTCATTTCTACAAATATTTTTGGGAAACAGAGGTGGGCACCAGGTGCACCTAAATTCTACCTTGCTATGATTAACTTATTAATCACAGATCATTGATAACCAAAACATTATTTACACAGTTCATTTGTTTTCATTAGCTTGATTTTTAAAAATAATAACTCGTGGATATGATTACCCTGAGAGATTAGTAAGCACGCATGAATGTCCTTAATAAATTTTTATATTGTCCTTTTATAGTATTATTATCTTCAAATATTATATTACATAAAAATTCACAGTCCTTCACAAAGATGCAAGCGGGGGGGGACATTGAAAATGCCGAAGCAGAATTCAACGCATAGTAAATTTGAGATCTGAGAAAACTCATAATTGTGTGGAAATATATAGTTGATAGAAGTTTGGGTGAGATCAGGTTAGATTACGTAAGTTACGTTTACCAAAATATAACAAATACATGTATATTACTTCATGTCTCGTTCTTTTTTTACAATTTAAAACCTTTTAAGTGTGGTTGTAAAAAGCAAAAGACAATTTGCATTCGATTCGTCTCACATTCCTCGATCTAACGATATGACACACTAGTCTATCGTGAGAAATTAAAAGTCACCCTCACCCACCCTTAACACAATATAATGTAAAAAATGACTTTTAGCAGATTACGCAAGTTTAGTTTACCAAAATATACCATATAAATGCATATTACTTCAAGTTTCGTTCGTTTTTACCATTTATAACATTAGTGGTGGTTGTAAAAACTGCATTCGACTCGTCTCTCAATCCCAGATCTAACGCGATTAGTTTCACTTAGTATCAACTTATTTTAGTCATTTGAGTCGGTTCCAATACGTTATAATCAATTTTAATAGATTTGGTTAGTTATGGTTAGTCGTCTAATCGATTTTCGGTTAGTTTCTCTTAGTCGCAAATTTTTTACTTATTTGAGCCGGTTCCGTTACGTTATAATCAATTTTAATAGATTTGGTTACTTTGGTTAGTCGTCCAATCAACTCTCTGATAATTTACCTTAGTCTTAACTTATTTTAGTCATTTGAACCGGTTCCGATACGTTTTAATTAATTTTAATGGATTTGGTTAATTTGTTCAATCAACTTTGGGTTAGTTTCACTTAGTCTCAAGTTATTTTATTTTCATTCATTTGAGTCGGTTCCGGTCCGTTATTATCAATTTTAATAGATTTGGTTAGTTTTGGTTAGTCGTCTAATCAACTTTCGGTTAATTTCACTTAGCATCAGCATATTTTAGTCATTTGAACCGGTCACGATACGTTATAATTAATTTTAATAGATTTGGTTAGTTTTGGTTAGTCATCTAATCAACTTTCGGTTAGTTTCACTTAGCCTCAACTTATTTTAGTAATTTGAGTCGGTTCCGACACGTTATAATTAAGTTTAATAAATTTGGATGCTTTTGGTTAGTCGTCGAATCAACTTTCGGTTAGTTTCCCTTAGCCTTAACTTATTTTAGTCAGTTGAACCGGTTCCGATACATTATAATCAATTTTAATGGATTTGATTAGTTCAATTAACTTTCGGTTAGTTTCACTTAGTCTGAAATTATTTTAGTCATTTGAGTCGGTTCCGATACGTTATAATCAATTTTAATAGAATTGGATAGTTTTGGTTAGTCGTCTAATCAACTTTCGGTTCATTTTACTTAGTATCAAATTATTTTAGTCATTTGGTCCGGTTACGATTAGTTAAAATCATTAAAATTGATTTTAACTAATCGTAACCGGACCAAATGACTAAAATAAATAATAATAAGGATTAGGTTATTTTTGGTTAGCCGTCGAATCAACTTTCGGTTAGTTTCACTTAGTCTCAACTTATTTTAGTTATTTGAGTCGGTTCGGATACGTTCAAATCAATTTTAATACATTTGGTTAGTATTCGTTAGTCGTATAATCAACTTTGGGTTAGTTCCACTTAGCCTCAACTTATTTTACTTATTTGAGCCGGTTCCGATACGTTATAATCAATTTTCATAGATTTGATTAGTTCAACTGGTCGTCCAATCAATTTTCGGTAAGTTTCCCATAGTCCTAATTATTTTAGTTATTTGAACCGGGTCCGATACGTTATAATCAATTTTAATGGATTAGGTTAGTTTTGGTTAGTCGTCAATCAACTTCCGGTTAGTTTCACCTAGTCTCAAATTATTTTACTTATTTGACCCGGTTCCGATATGTTGTAACCAATTTCAATAGATTTGGTTAGTCGTCCAATCAAGTTTCGGTTAGTTTCACTTAGTCTCAACTTATTTTACTTCTTTAAGCCGGTTTCGATACACTATAATCAATTTTAATATATTTGTTTAGATTTGGTTAATCGTCCAATCACCTTTCGGTTAATTTCACTTAGTCTCAACTTATTTTAGTCATCTGAATCGGTTCCGACGCGTTATAATTAATTTTAATAGATTTGGTTAATTTTGGTTAGTCGTCCAATCAAGTTTCGGTTAGTTTCACTCAATCTCCACTTACTTTAGTCATTTGAACCGTTTCCGATACGTTGTTGACAATTTTAATAGATTGGGTTAGTTTTGGTTTGTCGTCAAATCAAATTTCGGTTAGTTTCACTTAATATCAACCTATTTTAGTTATTTGAACCGGTTACGATACGTTATAATCAATTTTAATAGATTTGGTTATTCTTGGTAAATCGTTGAATAAACTTTCGGTTAGTTTCACTTAGTCTCAACTTATTTTACTTATCTGAGCTGGTTCCGATACGTTATAATCAATTTTAATAGATTTGGTTAGTCTTGGTTAATCGTCGAGTCAACTTTCGGGTAGTTTCACTTAGTCTCAACTTATTTTAGTCATTTGAGTCAGTTGCGATACGTTATAATCAATTTTAATAGATTTGGTTAGTTCTGGTTAGTCGTCTAATCAACTTTCGGTTAGTTTCACTTAGTCTCAACTTATTTTACTTTTTTGAGCTGGTTCTGATACGTTATAATCAATTTTAATAGATTTGGTTAGTTTTGGTTAGCCGTCTAATCAACTTTCGGTTAGTTTCACTTAGTCTCAACTTATTTTAGTCATTTGAGTCGGTTCCGACACGTTATAATTAAGTTTAATAAATTTGGTTACTTTTGGTTAGTCGTCTAATCAACTTCCGGTTAGTTTCACTTAGTCTCTACTTATTTTAGTCATTTCAGTCGGTTTCGATACGTTATAATCAATTTTAATAGATTTGGTTAGTTTGGGTTAGTCGTCTAATCAACATTTGGTTAGTTTCACTTAGTCTCAACTTATTTCACTTATTTGAGGAGGTTCTGATACGTTATAATCAATTTTAATAGATTTGCTTAATTTTAGCTAGTCGCCTAATCAACTTGCGGTTAGTTTCCCTTTCCTAGATCTGTGGTTAGTTTCATTTAGTCTCAACCTATATTTTAGTCATTTGAGTCGGTTCCGATACCTTATAATCAAGTTTAATAAATTTGACAGCTAATCAACTTCCAGTTAGTTTCACTTAGTCTCAAGTTATTTTACTTACTTGAGCCGGTTCCGATACGTTATATTGATTATTAATAGATTTGGTTAGTTTTGGTTAGTCGTCTAATCAACTTTCGGTTAGTTTCGCTTATTCTCAACTTATTTTAGTCATTTGAACTGATTCCGATACGTTTTAATCAATTTTAATAGATTTGGTTAGTCGCCCAATCAACTATCGGTTATTTTCACTTAACACACTGGAGCAACGGGCAATAAGCAACAAGCAACTGGCGATAGGCAACGGAAAATAACATTGCACGTGTGTCTCACATTGAAGCAACAGACAACAGTGACGATCTTTTGTGAATAATGTCGGACAGTGACAGTGATGACGATGTTTTACTATTTTGGTGGCATCTACGTCGAAAAAGCAAAAACGAATACCCTGGTTTCACCCTTCATTTCTGGAACTGATGTGCCATAGTGCAGCCATATGGATAAAAGAACTGGAGCAACATTCAGTTAAATTTCAAAATTGTTATCGCTCATTTGCAATTGCAGCCCATGCCCTTTCTTTCATCTCCCTTTTGTTATAATCTTGACGATTATAATCATAAATACATAGGGATTTTTCGACCAATTTAATATTCGAGATAGAATCATCTGCCAATTTTCGAATCTTATCGCCTGAATGTACGCCGATAATGAAATGATCAACATGCAGGTTTGTTGCCGGCAATATAAATCGCCGGAATAGAGCAACTTGTTCGAACAGGCAATATCGCATCACCTCAGTGTGCGAGACCACATTTGATCTGCAGTATCGTGTCAATAGGTGATAAAACCGCGTATTGCTAGTTGCGTGTTGCTTATTGCCCGTTGCTCCAGTGTGCGACTCGCCTTAGTCTCAATTTATTTTCCTTATTTGAGCGGGTTGCATACTCAGTTATGCATATGCCGTGTCGTGACGTTCACTAAAATTTTCCGTGTCGTGCTGCGACCTTAGAAACTCACTGTAAAGAAACCAAAGTATTCATCTGAACCGGCTGCGATACGTTATAGTCAAATATAATGTTTCTGGTTAGTTTTCGTTAGTCGCCAAAATTCGGTTCGTTTTGGTTAGTTTTAACTTACTTTAATTTATATAACCTATTTCGATACATTTTAGCCTGTTTTGGTGTTTATTGTTACTTTTGATTAGTTTTGGTTAGTCATTCAATCAACTTTCCGGTATGTTATAATCAATTTTAATGTTTTTGGTTAATTTTGGTTAGTCGCCAAAATTCGGTTAATTTGGATTATTTTTAACTTACTATAATAGTTTTAATCTGTTACGATACGTTTTAGCCATATTTGGTGCTTTTGGTTAGTTTAGGTTAGATTGGGTTAGATAGTCGTCGTGGGTAGTCGTTCAATTAATATTCAGTTAATTTCAGTTAGTTTTAATTTTAGTCATTTCAATCGCCGCCTATACGTTATAATCGAATTTAATGTTTTTGGGTAGTTTTCGTTAGTCGCCAAAATTCGGTTCGTTTAGGTTAGTTTCAACTTACTTTAATATTTTTAATCTGTTCCGATACGTTTTAGCCTTTTTTGGAGCTTTTGGTTACTTTCGGTTAGTCGTTGAATCAACTTAGTTTCAGTTAGTTCCAATTTATTTTAGTAATTTGAATTGGATCCGATAGGTTATAACCAATTTTAATTTTTACGGTTAGTTTTTGTTATTCACCAAATTTCGGTTACTTTGAGTTAGTTTTAATTTACTTTTATTTTCTTAATTTGTTCCGATTCATTTTTGTGATTTTGGTTACTTTTAGTTAGTTTGGGTTAGGTTGGGTTAGTCGTTCAATCAACTTTCGGTTAGTTTCAGTCAGCCTTAATTTATTTTTGTCATTTGAATCGATTCCGCCCTCAGAAACAGACCAAAACGATCTCTCACGTATATTACGTGATGTGCCAAATGTAGCATGCTCGTGATTTGATACGCCATAATAGGAAAACAATAGTATATTATTTTATATGGAGGAAAAGTAATACGTTTCATGGCGCGCTCGTGTTTAACAGCCGAACGGAGTGAGGCTGGTAATAGAGAGCAAGCCATGAAAAGTAACTTTTCCTCCAAATAAAATATGCTGTTTTTTCTTCAAATGTCGACAAATTAATGCAAAAATGTCGCTTTTTAATAGTAATAATAATTATTATTAAAGATAAGTTGATTCGCAAGGCGGCTTAGACCGGTGCGGTGTCGGTGAATAGGCTCAGTTTGTTGCTATAATAATGTCATATAAAGCTGTCAGTGGACACTGTCAACAATAATTATTTTTTTAAAATTGCGTTTTCGATTGCGTTTTAATTCCGTATTGATAAGCAGTTATTGAGTAAGTTCGATTAAATAATAACCAATTTGTTCCTAAATTAGTGATTTTTAGAAATGCAGTCACAAATTGAGTGATAAATACAAATTTTAGTTTAATAACTCTTGAGTTGTAAATATGTTCTATATTGTTGTGGGGGATTCATTCTTACCCTGGAATTGATTGCCTTTGGCTCCACTCTTGAGTTGTTGACGCTTATTTTGATGTTTGTTTGTATTGTATCTATGTTGATATGACAACACTTTTACCTCCGCCGGCGGAAAAGTGAAAAGTAAAGCTCCGGCGGAGGAAAAGCGAAACTTCACTGCCGCCTACACAGTCGAGTAATGATGGATTTACTAACGTTTGAAGAAAAAAACAATTTCAATGTTAAAGTTAAAAGTATAACGCGTGATTAGTGCCTGGTATTCCGTTCTTGAAATTATAGTAGCTTTAGGATGCACTATTCTCCAATGTTACTTACAGGTATCATTCAAAGACATATATGTCTTTGGTATCATTCGTAACCAATGCATTATTTATGCAGTGCATTTATTTTCTTTAGCCTGATTGTTAAAAATATATTTTTTTGGAATTTCGACCCATATTGGGCGTGCGTTGCTCTGAATCTTAATCCAGAAAAATCAAAATCCAGTATTAATTAGCATACGAGCGTTACGGTGTAATATACAGAAAATTTAGGATATGAAAGTACTTCAAAACTACATTGTTGGTGTTTTTTGAAAAACTGATCAAAATTGAAAAACTTTTGTGCTACTATTCAATGCTAATAACAAAATCTTCAATAGCGATAGATAATCGTTGGTAAAGAAAGTTTTAGGACGAAAAATCGGAGGGCTAAAACACAAAGACATCCAGAAATGTCATAAATCAGCAAATATGATAAGAGAGTAGATATGCCAAAAATTGCGAATTCACTAGGGTATATGCAACTCCGACCTCTAAATTATAGGCATATTCGTTTCTTCATTGCATACGGAAATGATAAATACACTAGAAAACCAATAGCGGAAGTGCGAATATGATGACATATTTGACGACAATCTTTCGAAGTTGATGCCATTTATTTAAATTAGCTTAGGACAGAAAAGTCTACTATGATTTCTCATGCGCTTTCGTAAAAACATGTCGGTTGTTGCCAGACGGTCGTAAATTTCAAGTAGGTATTTTGGAATAACTTCTTATTATTCCACGTTTTTATTGGTGGACATGATTCATGTGTGACTGTGGGGTTATGCAAAGTTTTTTGTTACGTGTCTTCAAATATTAAAACATCATGCGTTGCCCTTCGCTTGCCTCCTCTCCGCGAAACCAATAAGAACTATTAAAATGAACCCAAGGCATGCCCACAATAAAAAAAACTAAATTGTAATTAATTCGCTCTCAGAGAATTGTGTCATTTATCTGAGACCTGTAAATAGGATGAAACCTTTCTTTAACTCTATCGACTTTGTTAATTTTTGGGCACCTGATTCGTTACGATAGCCGAAGAAAAATTCCTACAATTAATAGTACATTTTCTCGGCACTGAAAAAGAAAATGTGAAGTTACCGGTGTAAATTCTTTTTATTTATGAAACATGTATTTTTTTGGCAATAAAAAAAATAAGTCATTATAGATAGTGTTGTAAAAACGTCCTTTACTTAATCGCATTTAATTAAGCACGCCACTGGATAAAAGTGCATGCCGCGTAGGAATGCACAATGTGGAATGTGGCAGTTAACGCTCCATAATTCTAGAATCAGCCGTTTGGCCAACCGTCGTCGATGTCCCAACCGACCCGATCGGATGGAAATTTCCAGCCGTAAGCACCTGTTCGAATTAAAATTAAATTCAGGAGTTGCCGTTCAGCTCCCGAGAAGGAAAGAAGTGATAGACCACCTTAGGCCAGCGTCAACGTGGATCTTCAAGAATCCTAAAGGGACGAGCAACTCATCCATTTAGCCCCTAGCCCCATATCTCTAAGGAATTTATGAGATTTTTTGGCATTTTTGGCCACTAGAGACTTAGCCAATTTTTCGACATCTCGAAAATTATAGGGCTGTAGAAAGCTCACGGACGAGCGAAAAGGGCCCTGAAGCAAAGGAAAAAGCATTGTAGGACCAGCACTCTCAACTGGTACCGAATCAGCCTTCTACCGAATTTATTGAGTTTTTCCGAGTTAGGTTAGGTTAGTTGCGAGCACCTTGAGTCAGCCTACTGGTTTGGGTTCCCCCATTCACGTATGTGCCTCTGGCCCTCAATACTAGTCGTAGTTAAAGATTGGGCGAGAGTAAAGCGCGTCGACGGCCAGTTCGGTTTCGAGAACTGGAGAGCCCCCTGACTCCCCCATACTTTACCTACTCGGCCTACGGGTGAAAAGCGAAAAGGCATAGGAGCCGAAAAAGGAAAATAAGGCTTCACCTAAAGAATTCGGGCGCGTTCAAAGAGTGATAAGTTAGCCAAGTTCGTTCGGGAGATAGCGAAGTTATACTGTTGCGACTGGAGCTATCTCAAAAGAAGAATCAAAGGCTATTTATCACTAGTTCGTATACGATATAAAACCAGCACGGTCTCTGAACTGGGAGCCGTGTCCGGGGAGTAGTTTGGTCTCAATACACAAATCACACATTAAATCCCCAAAAAGTCCCCCCTGACGCCCCTGATTTACACAAAACCTCTGTCAGAAAACTGTCGAGCAGCATCTGACAAGTTGCCAGGGATTGGCATACAATACATAGAAAACACCCCCCAAAAATCCCCAAGAAACCACGATTTTTTAAAAGCCCTCGTCGAGCAACTTTCGTACGACCCCTCTTAAGGTAATCGATACCAAAAACTCGCGAATAGCGTCCGACGCCTTCAAAAGACGATTTTTGGGCGATCCTTGTTAAAATTCGTACGGGTCCGGCTTCTTAGAAACCTTAAGCCTTCCAACGCGTTTTGAAAATCTCGCGTGCGGAGAGAGAAGTCCCAAAAAACTAAAGACATTAATACGTGTTAGATATTAATTAAAATATCTTAAGTTCTTAGTTAATAATTGTTCATTAGGGAAAAAATCAAATAAAAGTTGTTTTACCAAAAATACTAGATTAAGAGTTAAACTCTCCTAGTACACGTATAAGGCTTATTCAGTGAATTGGGGCACATTTTAAGCTATCACTTGACATAGTGATTTATCAGGATTTTATTTCAACTATACAGGGTGTCCCAATTGTTCAAATTAGTAAACATTCGAATTACTGATTTTTTGTATAAGGCTTAGCCAAGATTAGGAGATAGGATTAGGTTAGGGTCGTAGATATTTTGTGTGACACTGGCACTTTGTAAAGACTTGCTATAAGGATTCAAGTCAAAATTGAAATTTTGTACATTGACATACAAAAAGACGAATAACTCAAAATTTAGTCTAAAATAAAATAAATTTAAAAGCATCCCCTGCCAGTAGACACCCCCGGGAATCTTTCCCCACTATCGTTGTTCTTCAAAGCATTTGATTAATAACGTTTCGGCCTCCTAAGGGAGAAAGTAAGCCGAAGTTTTGTTTTAAATTAATTTAAACTTTTGAGTTAATTTTGTAGTCCCCATATACAGGGTGATTCTTAGAATCAAGTGGAACTCCTATACGTCTATAGGGTGTTCTAAATTTCTTGCCCATCCGCGGACAGATTTATTGCCCACCAACCTTGTGTTGTATTTAATTCAGCCTCCTGCTGATAGACGTTCTGTGGTGGCTGCTATCTACAATTTCCCTTGGATAGCGGGGAAGGCTTTGGTGGGCCCACCTTCGTTCCCCCCGGAGTGACAGTGAGATCAGTTTACGGGCTGAACGTTGTCTAAGAACTCTTTGAAATAGCGAGTAGTCGACTCGATAACGACTTGGCATCCCGTGAAAAAACATATACATAAATAATTGTAATATATAAAAAAAATGACTTTCCGAACCCCTCAGTCGATGGCAACCGCGCACCAAAAGCCCCCGAGTGTGGATGAGCTCTTGGTGCTAGAACTGAATAGAGATAGGTCAGAGGAATAGAGAGCGATAACCCAGAGTCCCCCGCTGACTTCTAGCGAGTATATTGGGGACCCTGAGGAATTTATATTAGACCCGGAAGCGGCCTTTGTGTACCACAGGGAATCTGTTCCCAAATTCACAATTAATAAATATAATGGGGAAGCTCAAATCGAGGCGGGGCTCCACATAGGGCAGCTAGAGCGTCACTCGGCTGAGCCGAGTCTACGCGGCCCCCTACTGGATCACCCCGAGCCGCACGTGACACACAGTACCCCTTGGCCGCTCACTGGAGCGGTTCCGAAGGCCAATGCGCCGCCACGGGCGACGCACGTGCGCGTTGACGTCAATAGGTATATCGATTGGATAACCATCTCTATTATTTCTCGATAAGGCCGAACCTGACTTTCATGACAGCACCAGGGAAATTGTCATTTAAGGTATTTAGATCAATAGCAGTCGGACAAATTTGAAGTCTTTACAGAATGTTCTGTTTATTAAAACAGGAGAATTTGCTATTGACTTTGGGAGGCAGTTTTATTTTGGATTGAAATAGGTTTTGTATGCCGATTTAAGCTTCTGGCAGAAGAGGAAGGTTGGTACGTAAACCGGGGTGACTATGATCGACTTCTTATCTTCAAGTCTCAACAATCTTTCGAATTTAATAGTTGACCAGTTCAAAAATGGTTCATATATAGGAAGGATATATGTATATTCGATTTAATGAGTTTTCTAAAGCAAAAAAAAATATTTCCACCCTTTTTTTTTTAAAAAAATGGGTGGCCATATTCACCCCCTGCTTTGGGCCACTATGGCCAAGTATTTCAATTTCCTTAAAACCCATTTTAACACCTTCTCCGGGGTGACTATGGCCACTAACCAAAAAAAAATAAAGGTTCCTATAAATAATTTGTGGTAAGTAGGCGAGTAAAACGTAAGTACGAGAGTGAACAATCCGACGCTTGGTGAATTCTGCTTCGCAATGCTAGGAAGAGCCGACATCCAAAGATCAAAAAGCGACGTCGCAATGAACACTTGGCCGGCACAAGTCAGTTATCCCTATGGTAACTTTTCTGACACCTCTTCCTTAGTTGGACTGTGACTAACGCTGTGCTAACGATTTGTAACGATAATTATTCCCTGCATAAAAATATGTTATTCTGCACATGTTGCCACCTCCAGCGTTTTACGTGTGGCCAAAGTCACCCCAAAAGATGTAAAAATAGTAAGGGGTGAATATGGCCTCATCTTATCTCAAAACACCAAAAGTTTTCAAACAAAATTTAGAGTAACATAGGTAGTAGAACCTTTTGGTATGCCTTAAAAATAAACATAATTCTTTTGGTGTTAAAAACCGCGTTATTACGGCACTTTTTTAGGAATTTTTCATGTTCTTTTCTACTGACTACGAAAAACAAAAGACAAACGTTAGATATGTAAAAACGCTTGCATTTTATATTTTCAGGTATATATTATTAACTTCCATCAGTTGTTTAATTAAGAATATCTAAATTTTAACGTTACGAATTTTTAAACATTTTTCAAGTTTTAGCCATTTTCACCCCTAGGGGCTATAGTCACCCCGGTTTACGTACAGTGGAAAAATATTGGATTCAACCAACGGCTATAATGGCGATTATCCCATACTCATAGGCACATCATTATTAAAAGCTGTGCAGGAAGGTTTTGTAAAGATAACAGATAAGCATCATTTTTAGTTGATAAATATAATTTTCGTTCGTAAATTGACAAAATTTTAGCAACACCGTAAAGACTTTCAGTAATTATCGAAATTCCGGAACAAAGTCAGTAGTTTAACAGTTTGAATAATACCGTAGTATTTGCTACTGAATAACTCAGTCACTAGAGTTTATAATAGTAACAATCTGTGAAGTGTAACTACGCCGGCCTAGGTTCATTAGTATACTCTCTCAGGTATTAGATTTTTGGACATTTTCTAGTGCATTTTATAACCGAGAAATTGATCTATTTTTCTTTTCTTGTTATGCGATAATACCAAAATCGTATCATAGCATTTTGTGGATTTGGCTTTGTTGCTTTGTTGTTTTGCAACTTGGGCTTACGGAGAGGCTATTCTATCCGGGTTGAATTAGTATGCGCTTTCGTCTGTGTGGTAACGTCCGGTAAGAGTTATCGCTGTTTAGGTTGCTGGGTTCGGGCAGAGAGAATCGTTAGTGTTAATGTTCTAAATTATAAATTTTATACGGCCAGAGGAGCTTACTTTTCTTTTTTTTAATATAAAGTATTGGCCTCAATTCTGTTGCTATTTTATTTGGATTAGAGTCCTAGAACTTGTTTGAAAATAGAGCACGTGAACCGTAGACTACGACATACATATCCGATTTACGAGTTTAAATTTCATTTAATTTCTTTCTAAGTCTTTTTAACTGTGCCCAAAACGATAATGGTAGGGCTTTGTCAATAAAACTAAACTTGGTGGCGTCCAACTTTGATCTTGACTATAACTTATCCTGATTTAATTTCATATCCTCGCATACAATTTGAAACTTGTTCAGTGGATAAAGATAAACATCGGACCAACCTGAGCTGAGCTAGTGTAGGTGTTTTCAGACGGTGCTGGAAGAAGAAATTTGGTATAGTTCTAGGTAAGTGCTGTCTGGTAAGTAGCTAGTGGAGTCCAGGTACCAGAGTAATTTATCCGATTGTAGAATTCTTATTTTTTAATTTGGTAACAAATTGGTACCCAACTATAGAACGGAATATCAGTTATTACAAATTGGCACCCGTTGAGAATAATAAGTATAACAAAATGGGATGGAAACATCGTGCCAAAACATTTATGGTTCATGGAAATATATAGGTCATGGCAAAGACGACCTTGTAGTATGTTGGCCAATAATTCCTTGGAGATAGAGGACGAAATTGCGACCCATAAGTAGACTGCCAGATATGTTTCGAAAAACGTGTATTATCGGGATGTTGTAGATTTTGATGAGCACATGTGGTGCAAACCTTTTTTACATATTACTTTATTATTGGTACTTAAAATTAAATTTATATTAATATTTTGTCTGAAATATTTTTTTGAAGCTTACCTTACCCTGAATTAATGAAGAGTCGGCCAATGTCGGTATCTTTCGGTCTCGGGACTTATTGCAAACTCGATTTAAAGATAATATTTTTCTACGAGTTAAGCAGTAGCGGATTGCAAACCGGACATAGGCGAAGGCGGTAGGATGTAGGCATGATCTGAGTGGAATACAGGCCATCGAATGTGTTGATTGTGTTGTCACAAAATGAAATCTTTTTCCCTTAAAAAATGTCAACTCGATCTAAATTGGGATATTTTTGGTTTAGTTGTGACGTGTTTTCTGTGTATTTTAATTAAATGGAAATATAGTAAGTGCTCGTGGAGCTATGAGGATCTCCACCGAGATTTGTTAAAGTTCACTCACCGATTAGACCAGACATCCAATTCGTTTTCAACAAATCATCCAGTAGGTCGGAGCGCGATGCCTCGAAACAAGCTGTACAGTGGGCGCGCAATTTTTGGCGCCCAACGTGGGGCCCCAATAATTGCGACGCGCTTTCTGTGTACTTTAATTTAAAGACAAAGAAAGATAATCGTGTAGCTATGAGGAGCTTCACCGAGATTTGTTAAAGTTCACTCATCGATTAGACCAGATATCCAATTCGTTTTCAACAATTCATCCAGTAAGTCGTAGCGCGATACCTTGAAGCAAGCTGTACAGTGAGCGCGCAATTTGCCCGTTGCTCAATAAATCGGAGAATAGGTTCGTTAGGCGCCACCAATTTTGTTAGAGACCAAAACAGGAATCTCCACGCTATTCGTGGAACCTGCTTCAAGACCTTCTCCCTCCAAGGTAACTTAGCTGGTAGGAAGCACCAAAAAATGCCACTTAATCACTAAAACTTTTCCATAGGGGTAAACGGAACAATCCTGACTGCGTTTGACCAAATAAAATACGCCAAAAAACGATACTATTCATCTATTGTTCAGGAGGAATCATAAATATAGTATGCACAACCAACCGACAATTGGAGGCACTCCCAAACCCTAATCTAATACCAATAAAATAATGAATATTAAATAAAATATATAATCAGTGGTAGTCCGAAACTAAACGTAGATATAGGTGTAGAACTCCTTTTATTTGTCGAATAAACCTCCAGGTAACTATAAGCTGGCCATACACCATGCAGTTTACCGGAAGGTGGGCCTATCGATTTGCAAACCGGAAGGCAAACTGCATGGTTAGTGGTCATATTGGCCGGAATCGATTTGCAAACCGGAAGGCAAACTGCATGATTAGTGGTCATATTGGCCGAAATCGATTTGCAAACCGGAAGGCAAAGTGCATGGTTAGTGGTCATATTGGTCGGAAGGCCGGGCCTGAACTCTCGGCCTCCCAAAAAACAGTCAGGGTTTGTTTATTTACCTTCCGGCTAGGTTTTTTTGCTTGCAAGTCGGAACGTGTATTGTGACTATATGGGTACAGGTCGAGAGTTATCAGGTTCCAGTCGTAATTCGTTTATTAGGTGTATATGCGAATTCACTTGTCGATTTATCTGTTTTACCCATTTCAAACTTTTTTGCTTTATTTTTTGCTGTTTTTAGACACTAAAGCAACTCCTATTAACATAAGATCATTTTCCGAGATCTTGTCTACAATTTTTCGCTTCGCACCACACTAAAAACTGAACAAAACCCTCCGAATAAAACGCAACGTGTATGCCTTAGCCGAGAATACAGGCTTGCTTCGGGTTTGCGAATCGAAAGTCCTGCCTTCCGGTAAACTGCATCGTGTATGGCGGCCTTTAGAGTTCTGTATTAATTACAGCAAGGAATATACAAGATGGTAACGCGACATAATGTTTACCCTTATAATCTACGTACGCATATCAATGCGTCACTCAGTCTTCTATTCTCTCTCTACTCTACTCTGCACTGGGTTGGTATAGGTTCGTACTATAAATATTATGTTACAATAACAATACCAATTCAACAAGGTTGTCTTGGCCTTGTCACCCGCGTCGAGTATCTCGTTCATTGCAGTTAAACAATAATATTACGTGTAGTAGGTAATGTAAATAACCTTCGTCTAGACCTCGAAATAGTCGAGTTGTCGTCCCGATCTAACTTATGAAATACCGAGTGTTTTTCTGATACACTACATAGGTCAAGAAATAAATAAATGAAAATGCACCAATTATGTCCTCAAGTGAAGAGTAAGAATTTGAGTCTTGACCTCCGCGCGGAATCGTGATCACGTAGAGCCGCTTAAAGAATGTGGGCGCAAGTACGTTACAAAAGTAATATTCCGGTACTAAATTTAAAGTAACAGAAATAGGAACAGGTAATGATCACTTAGCTGGTGCGATGGCAGTTCCAACTAACAACTAACTAGACCACGTCTGACGTTCAATTACACACGGACGGCTTGTTCAAAATCCCTATACCGAAGTCTTGTCCCATTCAAGTAACTTATGCCCGGTGGGTGGATTACATACTTCCAACCAGGTTGTTGGATTACAAGGGTCCAGCTGTTCTAGCCGGGACGGTGAAATACAAAGTTCCAGCAGTTCTAGCCGGGTGGGTGAACTCTCCTAACATGAGGGTACACTAACTTTGCACACTACACGACGGCCACCGTAATGGCTGCATCTACAGCACTAAAACTAACAAAACTAAGTCGAGATGGCTGCCACGGGAATTTCTTCGGTGATTATCGGTAAAATCGTATCAGGATGACTGAGATCAACTGAGATTTAAAAATCGACAATCACCTAGGAATGCTGACTCGAAAGTAACCTTCCTTTCCGAAAACCCATGATGGAACCGCGCGCACTTGCAAGGCGATAACAGCGCAGGAACCTAAACATCGCGGCCTTTGGTAGCAGACCAATGAAAATGGATTCGATGGATACCGCGCGTTTAACGACAGAGGTTATGGCGAATGCGTGGCGAAAATCTATAATCGACTTAAATATCCGATTTAAATATCGAACTGCAGCCAGGAAACCAGAATCATACCCAGAGCACAGCTTACCAAACAATCAGCTATCCAACTCTTAACATTTGAACGA
>JAEQML010070997.1:0-16422 GCA_016904865.1 Pissodes strobi | reverse complement strand
AGGAAAGTGCTGCAGACGCAGTATAGCGTTCACTATGTGCATTAAATGTACAAGGGCTTTGTTGGGTAGGTTTTTGAGGAGTAAGTACGGGATCAGATCAGGCCCCGGCGCCTTATTCTTGGGCAGATTTCAGTGGGGGTTACAAGTAGCCTCCTTATCACAGGGGGCGGTATAGGATAAGAGTGATTTAGAAATAGAGCTATCTGCTCCGTGATTTGGCCGTGCAATGGCACGGTATCAGGCACTTCTCCATGTACACCCTCGAGCAAGTCAGCAAAGGCCTCGACCTTTGCCTGATCGCTCAAAAGATCCTCGCCGCGATGGCAAATAGCGGGGATCTCAGTCGGGCCTCTACGAACCTGCCTCGAGAGCTTCCATAGAGAATCGTCCTGCGTGCCTAGCCCCTCAACGAAGCCCATCCACACCGCGTCCCGGTGAGTTCGAATGCTTCTTTTGATTTGGTCCGTGAGGGCGTTTACTCGAAGACGATCATTCGCCGCCCGATTTCTTTGCCATCTGCGCCGAATTCGGTTTCGAAAGCTGATGAGGTGAAGGATATCATCAGGAAGAGTCTCCGTAAACGGTCTCTTCCTGATTTTCGGACATAAGGCGCTCGATATTACTGGTGAGAGTGTTCACTTCGTTTTCCAAATCCTGGACGCAATCGATCTGTCTGGGGATGACAGTTGCTTCGTTCAATCTCTCCCGGAACATCCTCCAATCAAGATTTTTGTATGAAATTTGTTCAATTTCATAGGCTTCCGGCCGCCTAATATTAGTTAGGCTCATCTTAATTGAAAGGTGGTACAAGTTGAGATCACCAATGACCTTGGGCACGGAGACATTTGCCATTCCCCGAGTCAGCGCCACGTGCAAGTATGAGGGCATGAAGCGTTTACTGTAGTATGTGGGATTACGTGGTCTGAGGTATTGGATATCCAGATTGTCTTCGAGCAAACTGCGAATGATTCGGCCTTTTTGGTTGGTAGCAGTGTCACCGTACGCGGTATGCTTCGCGTTCAAGTCATCTATTAGAATTGACCGCTTGCCCGGTTCTAATAGTGCAATAAGATCAGTTTGTGTGATGCTTGTGTGATGCCGCTGATACACAGGCCGCCGTCCAGCTCGACGCTAACGAACTCAATGACCGATCTTGGCCGTGTCTTTCTCTTATACCTGACTGACCTGTGTATCAGGCAAGCCACGCCTCCTCCGACTCCGTTTGGCCTATCAAAGCGTTCCACTGAATAGTTTCGCACTTTGATTTTGAAGTCGCGATTAATTCAAGTTTCAAGTAAGAAGACAATCTGAAAATTGGATTTGTACATGAAATGCTTAAATTTGCCATGTTTGTTTCTAATACCATTACACTTCCAGGACAGAATATTAAACGTAAACATTGAAAACAAGTCATTTAGATGTTATATTTGAATATTTCGGTAGAGAAAAATTGAATGGTCTCTTGGAGAATTTTGACTTTATCATTGTTACATGACTCGAGCATGCTGCAAAATTCATCAAGGGCAAAGAATAGTTCGTTAACATTTACTAATGAATTGATTTTTGTTACCACATTTGAAAGAATAGACAACATGATTTGCGCATTGCCACTTACCCCGCTATTCCCGGTGCTAGCTTGAGCGGTTTGTGTATGTTGCGGCTGCGGGGGCCCGATAGTATTCGGGAAGTCCTTGTCGTACTGCTGTGTATTCGATGGGGGCTGCCTTTGCGGTTCCTGTCGCGTTTGGGGTTGGGTCTGGGGTGGCTGTCTTGTTTTTGTATCCCGGCCTCCTCTCTGTTGACCACGCCCCTGCCAGGCCGGAGTGGCGGGCGCGGGTGCAGGTACAAATTGCTTAGGGGGTTGTTTACTCGATTTCAACTGATTGAGCTTGTAGACATAGACAGGGCAGGTGGTGTCAATCGAGCGGTGCGGCCCTCCGAAGTTGGCACAGCGCACCTCTGGACTATTGCAGGAAGTGATCTCATGTGCTTGTGCACATCTACTGCATTTGAAAGCCTTCCTGCAATATGACATGGAGTGCCCGTGGCCTTGGCATCTCCTACACTGCATTATTGGCCGCGTATTCCTGCGATTCTCCCATGAAACTCTGATGTTCATTAGAGTTCGTATGTCTTGTTGTATTTTCTTTAGCGTTACGGTTGCTTCCGTAACAACTAAGTAGAGAGGGTCTTTGGTTTTCTTCATTTCGAAGATGCTCTTTATATTATAATTATATTCGTCTGTCAAGTGCCTTTTAATCTCGTTTGTAGGGATATCGCCGTCGAGACCTCTCAGGACGAAGGCTCTAGTTTTTTGATTTCTTTCCGCATAGCTGTGATATTGTATGCTTTCTGCGTCCATAACCCTTTTGAACACAGCCCAGGCCTTCTCGTTTTCTAGATAGAAAATGGTGCTGTTGCGCGCATATTTAATCGAGAACTTTGTGATCTGCATTTGGCGCATATCTGTCAACAGGTCAGCGTATGCTTTGAGCTTGCCTTGCATCACGATAGGGGGTGGCGGTCCCACTTTCGTTTTCAAGTCTGCTTGCGCTTTTTTCTTGGTTCGGGCACTAGTTCGGGTTGGCCCTTTTTTGCGTTTCCGCTAATAGACGAGGAAGCGACGACGCTACTCGTATCATCGTCTAAATCCGATAATACATCGAATTGGTTTTCCAGTGGGAGACTAGGCGGTCCTCCCATGTCAGGCTTAACTTCCCTGACGTTTTTCCTGAATGGGATGGTTTTGAACGGTACTTTAAAGCCATCCCCGTCAGTTGTAGGTAGCAGGAGCGCAGAAGTATTCTGCTCGCTCGCGATGGCCTTGAGATTCGAGGTGTTTGCGTGAGGGAGATTTTTGTCGATGGCTTTTTCCGGTTCTTTTTCATTTGGTACAAAGTCCGTTTCCATGTCCAAGCTCTTATCGGCTGTTTTTTGCCGCTTTTTTTGGATTGACCGGCCTGTGTCGATCTTTGCTTTGATTGGTTCTTTCCTTTTAGCTGATGAGGAAAACCTTAGATCATGAGCCCTTTTCAAATGGTCTTCCCTTATTGAGATTAGGGAGGATGCTATCCGTCGATTGGCTCGATATGGTTTTCAGGGTAGGCGCTATTTCGGCGCAAATTTTGCAGTCTTCTGCATGCTTTAGAAGGCGCTTGTAAATGTAGCCACTGTGCGTTATAATTTCGTCATTAGGCGTGCTCCGTGAGTACTCTGAACGAAAGGAAGAGGAATCATCTTCCCTGTCAGACATTATGGGGGTGTTAGCGAAGGCAGTTGCCGGGGTTACGTCCCCGGCGACTAAAAACGTTAACCAATTACACTTGAAACGGTCTTTACTAGTTACAAAAATAAAAAGCAAGCAATATATATATAGTTCTGGCCCGTAAATATATTCACTTAAACAACACTTTTTGCCGGAGCTAAATAAAAACAAATTTACCGGAACAAACTAAAAACAATCCGTCGTCAACGCGATTCACGATCGCACTCCGATGATAAGTCATTTTGTTAGCGACTATCATAACAGTTGGGACGAAATTTTGCCATACGCCTTATTGTCGTACAGGAATGCTATCCATAAAGCCACTCAGGAAACCCCATTTTTCCTTATGTTCGGTAGAGACATGGAACTGCCTTTCAATCTTACCATTATAGAAGACAGAGTAGGATACAACTTGGCAGAAAACTATGCAAGTGAAATGGTGGAACGAAAGCAACAAGCCCATCAAACTGCTAAATTAAACATCGAGAAAACAATGCAAAAACGATGCGAAAAGCGCAATCATCGAAGAAGAAAGGCCGAACTAACCGTAGGGTAACTAGTATACTTGAATACACCGGCGGTACATGGAAAGGAAATCGCCACCAAAATCAAAGCTAAATTTAAAGCTAACCGAATTATAGCCAAAAAGGGGCAAGTTACTTATCAAATTAAGAGCCTAACTGGAAGACAGGAACAGACGCTGCATTTAGAACGACTAAAGCGATTTGGAGGCTCATTTTACGAAGCTCCAATCGAAGAAAATAATGAACCAGAGGTGCATGAAATGGAGGAGCCTGAAAATGAAAATTTAGAAGTTGAGGATCAGCAGCCCGAAGACCGGGAGATGGAAGCAAACTCTGACTTAGAGAACTCAGAACCAGCGGACCGACGAAGTAACGACGAATCCGATGAGGCCGAAAACAACAGACGTAGTCCAGAAGTAAGAAGGACAAGAACACGTGAAATACGTTTGCCGGAAAGATTGAGGGATTTCGATCTAAGTTAAGAAAAATAGATAATTATTTTAGTATCACCCTGTGTATATATATATATATATATATATGATGCAAAATAGCGATATAACTACAATAAGTATAAATTTACATAAGTACATAAGAACAGACTCTAACTCTTAAACATCATTGGACTTTAAAAGCTGTCTAGAGCGGAACGACGAAAAATTTTGATAAGTACGCCTGCGACATAACAAGAATAATTAAGTAAATAAACACGAATATTGGATTAAAAGGAAGCTGAATAGGCCAATGATGTAACAGTGTAAAGCGAGACACTATGCCTGTGGTTATGAAATGTAAATACTTTGTCCAAATACGAGGGTAATGGAATTAGTAAAATGAAATATTGCCAAAGCGAATGCTGAAACCAATAATTATGGAATCGACAGGAAGAGAAGAATGCATTGTGGAAACCAAGCAAGGAAGCGATTGTTAGAAATAATTATGTAAAATTAGCACGACTAGAGGGCATCCCTAAAGTAGAGTAGAAGCTGTTATTTTAAAAGACGCTAAGCTTAGTTGAAACCATTCCTCTTTTCATACATTCCAGTGACTCTCGTGCAGTAACGTGCCGTGGGTATAAGGGCGGGAGGGGCGAGCTATTTCGAGGGCGCCGAATGATGAGCTATTTGCAGTTTGCATTAGGAGGCTGAGGCGGGTTAGATAGAGGGCGGGGGGGGGCATTCGCCCCCCCTGGCCCCCTATACGGCACGCTACTGCTCTCGTGTCAAAAGTTGTAGAGATTTTTTTTTACTTGTGAAAGTGCTCGATAGAGAAAGAGCTTAATAAATAGAGTTAATAATTAAGTTATAGTTAATAATAGTGATTTAAGATAGGAAAGACATTGATTATGAACATTGATTTTGGCGGATGTTAAAAGTTAGGAAAAACATTGATTATGATAATAATAATAGTGATTTAAGTTATGCACAATGATTTTGGTGGATGTTAGATAGTGTCTTTAGAGACATGGTAGAAACTTTATAGTGATTTAGGAACGGTTGTGTGTTGACAACTCTCAAAAGTTAAAAAGGACATTGACTGTGAACATTGAATTTGGTGACGGTAAATAAGTAACTTTAGAGAGATAGTTTAAACTTTGAGTGCTTCAGAACTTTTGTGTGTTCCAGTTCCAAAAACAATCACGGCTATATGCATGGTGCTGTTGTTAGCCTACGTTGAGAGGTAAAAACTCGCCTCAGGTGAGGCCAGTTCCCAGGAAGCATTCCCGCACCGACCTTACATAGACAAAGTTAAGGAAGACAGGTGAAAAGACTGAGGTGAGAAATGTGTACTAAAGGTGTGTACTAATATGTTATGTTACTGTATAAATTAAAGCTAGGTTATAATTATTAAAGATTAAGACTATAAAATAAGTATTAAATTTCGCAGGTTTAAATATTCGGGGAAAACATTCGTTAATTATTAGCTGATGAGGAAAACCTTAGATCATGAGCCCTTTTCAAATGGTCTATTCCCCTATTTAGATTATGGAGGATGCTATCCGTCGATTGGCTCGATATGGTTTTCAGGGTAGGCGCTATTTCGGCGCAAACTTTGCAGTCTTCTGCGTGCTTTAGAAGGCGCTTGTAAATGTAGCCACTGCGCGTTATAATTTCGTCATTAGGCGTGCTCCGTGAGTACTCTGAACGAAAGGACGAGGAATCATCTTCCCTGTCAGACATTATGGGGGTGTTAGCGAAGGCAGTTGCCGGGGTTACGTCCCCGGCGTCTAAAAACGTTAACCAATTACACTTTAAATCGGCGTTCATTAGAGCATCATGATCTGTTATATCTGAATGAAGATGAGGTGTGTCTAAATTTTCAATTTTATTGGTTGTGATTTTAAAGATATCTTCAAAATCTGACGAATTATTATCTAGAAAGTCTTGTAAATTATCCAGAATGCTACTATCGTCCATTTCGCAGTTTCGGTTTGAAATAGGTGAAACGAGGTTGTTTAGAATAGCAGTTTTAAATGACGAAATGAATTGATATCAGTTTGGATTACTATTTTCAGCCCCAAAATGTCGTATCGCTGCGTATTGGTTCTCTAGTGGATCTTGATTTAAAGAACGTGTCCTTAGAAATATAAAACCCAAATATCTACACACTTTCTACAATTCCATGGTGGCTCTTATTGTGGTAACCAACCACTTTTAAAGGGCATGTGAAATTTGGTTGCGCTATTTGATACAAAGGTCCACTCACTAATTAGTGGAAGAAGACGACACCAGAGTGCAAAATGGGGCGACTTGTTTGATAAGCATCTGTGGTAAGGTTTTCCACGTTCTGGGATATTTTTTCTGCAATTAAAACTATCAAACAACTGATCAATGTTGTGGACAAATTCAGCTGTATGAATAGCTTCAGATGGCATATTATTGGTAGGATTTGTTGTCATTTCCTCAATAGTGGCTGCAACCGTACGGCTAAGTGTTCGAGCAGCTATGGACACTTTCATTTTAAGCCGGCTCTGATTTTTAAATATAAAAATACTTCCTGAATGCGCCTTAGACCTTGGAACGCTTCTTTTTGTCAATATGTTCAATATTTGCAAATTTATTTTTATTAAATTAATTTTTATACTTTAACAGAGCATTTTGAGGGTTTTTCAATAAATGGGGAGAATCGAAAATGGTTAATACTTTATGTTGGTTTATGGTAAAATAGGGGCCCGGTCTACTTTCATCTTGACACAGCAGTTTAATGGCGGAACGATTTGTACTTCCTTGATCACACACTGTACATAAAATGTTAAGCCCAATTTCTTCTAATTTAATGATGACCATCTTTATTATATTTTTTAAATCATAAGAATTAACTCTGTCTCTGGTAAAAAAATATGCGATTGATTGTTTCCACTTTTTGTGTAGCCCATTAACCATAAAAGTTAAAGCATGATTTGCATATTTATTTTCACGACCTAATGGACCAAGGTCTACATACCCAATAACTTTGTCATGGAAATTATCATATACCAGTTGTTCGGATAATCAAATTTCATCAAATATTAATGAACAGAATTTATCCAAGGGTTTAATATTTTTTATTCTATTGGAAAGTTTTGACAATATCTGAGCGTCTATACCAGCCTCAAATGAGATATTTTGTAAGTTTTTTGTAGTGTAGGTTTACTAGGCAGTGATATTCCTCTTTGCAAAAACTTGTCCCACGTTTATAAAGTGCTAAAGCGCAAACTTTATCCCTTTTTGACCATGTCGATCTTAAGTAAATAAGCTTTTAAAAGATGAGGCAACTGTAGGATCTAATTTTGGTCCCTAAAAGGTTCATTTTTTGAAAATTCCTAAGCTGCTTGTAATTTTGATTTTGAAGTAAAAAGCTTTTTTATATTTTGGTATGGTATTACGGTGAGTTCTGTTTATGGCATACGATAATCTTTTTTTTTGGTTAAGATTTTTTAATCTTGTTTCCCCAATTCGTGACAAAATTAGAAATCTTTTTTATGAATAAGTGTATTTTTTGAAATTGTCGGTTTCAGAGATTGAGAAGATAAAGGTGAATTGTCACAATTATAAGTAGTGGAGTTTTTGATGGAAGAGGTAATGATTTTGTCTGCAGTATATTCGAGTTAATAGAATAATTAGGAAGTTTCCTGAGAAATTTAACTGAATAATTTTTATTGCAAACTATAAGAACAGTGTAAAAAAATCGATACGTATTTTTTTTATTTCCACTAAAAATTACGAGAGCTATGTCAGTTTTTAGTTTTGTATATATAGATATACTATGCATAGAATGACGTAACAATTCATGTGTATTGTGACGTCATAAGCACATTTCAAGGCGTTGTATCTGCCTCATTTTTCGACATATGAAAAAATCAGCATCAAAAAAATTTGATGAAACTTCCTCATTGGGTGGACATAGTTGAATATTGTTTATAATATTGATTTTTGGGATTTCAGATAGTTTATTGATATCATTTATGATATTGTCAAAACCTGCCAATGAAGTTGATGACATTTTTGGCTTTTTAGAGGCTGGCGAAAAATTGTTTGGATTTATTCTGTGAAGAAAATGATTTTTCAATGCATAACGACAATGAATTAGAAACATTTTTGTCAATACTAGTACTATCACTATCCTGGGTTTGTTAAACTAATGGTATTGCAAATTTTAGTAAATGATATATCCTAACGAGAAGCTCTCAGAACTGAAATCGTGTTCCCGCGACTGCTTTCTTTTCTACCCTAACAGCACAAAGATATCCTAAAGACGCCATGTTCATATATTCGAGACATCATACAGATGTCCTGTTTACGCCTTGCGTCGTCTTTAAGACATCTTTAGGACATCGAATGTTACAAAAAAACAACGTCGTAAAGACGTATTTATATGATATCTCAAAGACCTATTTGTATGACATCTTAAAGACGTATTTATATGACATCTTAAAGACGAAATCATTTTAAAACCATTTTACCATAAATTTAAAAGTTCATTTTTAGAAAAATATGTAATTATCTCTTATTATCAATAAAATAAATGTTACACGTTTAAGGTGATTTTAATTGGTTATTCTGCGATCTGAGGCCCTCCTTAGCTACGCCTGGATGGCAACCTCAGCTACTTTAACGGATTTTCCAAGTCCTGACTGCTCAACGGCCTCTTCGTTTCGACTTTCGACCTACGTTTTGACACTTTCAGCACGATAAATGTAACGATACAAATCACAAAGTAATACAGACTATCAGAAATTTATTATATTTCACAAATTCACAAGCCGAAATCAAATTTTATCGAGAATGAACAACAGTTTACGCCGGGCAGCCATGAGTCTCTCGCGACAGCCTTGATTTTGGCTGCCATCAAGGTAAAAGCGTATCCAGCGCCATCTAGTGTAGGTGTCGTTGACTCGAGCGATTGCATTCGATGTCTTCGCGATGCAATCAATTTGTAGCAAGAGCCCTCGTGGTCAAGAGGTTTAGATGGTTGGGTCTCAATTCAGCGACTATCGGCGGCGGCCCGGGTTCAAACCCCGTTGCTTTTTTGTTTTTTCTTACGGTTAAGTTTCTAAACAGTTTTTTTTCTTGATTTTGAGTATGTCTTGGGTTAGTTTTGGTTAGCAAACAGTTTTTTCTTGATTTTGGGTATGTTTTGGGTTACGTTTGGGTTAGCCCCTGGTTAGGTTCCTTTACTCGAGCCCCCGTAGCGAGCGGTAGCGAGCAGAGGACCATGCGAAAAGTGAAATATTACTTATTCTAAAGGCGGCGCCCGCGCGTCCCATGCATCCGATTTCCTACGTCCGATATCCGAAAAAATCTTAATTTTCGTAAGCAAGAATTAGGCAAGTCACATGCATCCGATTTTCGGATCCGAAATCCGTGAAATATGACGTTAGAGATGGACGTTTAGCAACTAACCAACATAAAACTGCTTCTCTTGGACTCTCAGGACTCTTGTATTTTTTTATCTTCTATATAACCGAGAGTTTTGCGTTTTAAGTATTGCACGTATGAATTTTTATTATAATAATTAATTTAATAAAATTGAAATTTGTTTAATAAGTCATGCCCGTTTTACCTTAATGTTAGAGCAAGTCTTTCTCCCGCAGATAATGAAAAGAGTCACTTGACATCCTAATATAATTAAAAAATACTTTTCGTTGATCGGTTAGCCTCATTTCTTGCAGTAGATTATGATATGCCCCAATTTTCCTGTTTCTAAAAATATCCCGTACCCAAAATCTTCTTTCTTTTCCCTGCTTACTCTTACTTAAAATTAGCAATAGGGATAAAACCAGCACACTATTTACTTTGCAAATGTAGTTCCGATGTCTTTGAAGTTGATGGTTCATTTTGTATTAAAAATAATGAAAAATTAAAATGCATCAAAAATAAGCCAAGGAAACAATAAAAATTACTGAAGAAGTGACGTTAAAAAACGCACGATATCGGACAAAAGTTAAAAATATTTCAACTCACACGACGTCGGACGAATTGTTAAAATATTCGGATGAAAATCGTACCGTCGGATATCGGATGCATGGGACGCCGCCTTAATAAGTGCCCGTACTTTGGATGGACTTTTTACGAAATATACAGCAGATTGCATGTGTTTCCGTGAATACATTCACAAAGAATCCCCTGTCTTTGTAGGTTTGTAACATTCAACCTTGATGGCAGCCAAAATCAAGGCTGTCGCGAGAGACACTCGTGGGCAGCCGGTGCTGGTGAGGCTTTAAAATGGGAAAATGGCCGCTCCAACCTGCAACACAGAACTAGAGTTGCCGCATGAAAAACCTAAAGACTCCTGATTAATGACAAAACTTTTACTCGCAAAAAGTGACCAAACTGGTTTAAAAAAGATGAACCTACTGAAAATATCAAGCGATTCTATGAAAAATTATTGCATAAATTGAATATGAAATAAAAAATTACGATTATAAATAGAAATGCGTACGAATAAAAATTGAATTATTTGTTAAATGTATAATGAAGCTGATTATAAAGCAATTTCTATTAACCAGTTTTTATAATATTTTAATTGCTACATATCACTAATAATTGCAATACACCTACAAACATTACCAAAATACCCAAATTTCGGATAAAATACCTATAAACGGCAACACTGTAGACCTTTACTATTGTCGTTCCATTTCGTTTGTTCAAGGTCAAGAATCAACAAATGCAAAGTGCTCGTGAGGCTTTAAAAAAACCTTTTAAAGACGTTCATCTGAATCAACTTTAGGACGTCTTCTGAAAGATGTATTAAAGATGTCGGGTTTAGGTCTTCAGACGTTCAGGCATAATATGGACATAAACACGACGTCTTTGAGATGTAGTGTGCTATCTGGGTACAGGTCCCAGCTACGGATAATGTTGTCTTAGCAACCCTTTCTGAACTTATGTCTGTCTAATCGACATGTTATGAAAAAAGAAAGTCCCCAAAAAAGCTGCCGCCCTATGCTTGCAACAGTAATTTTTGAAAATGAAACTACCCTTAGGCATAAAGGAGAAACATAGCCCAACAACTTTAGCCGTATTCGATTCACTACTTTGGATCGATTCAGATCGATCTAACTGAACTCGATTGAACTCATTCGTGTTCGATTGTAAAAATATCACTCTGCCCCAACTACCTAAAAATATGAGCGTCTCGCGACAGTCTTGATTTTAGCTGCCATCCAGGTGTAGGTGGCGTTGACTCGAGCGATTGCATTCGATGCCTTCGCGATGCAATCATGCAATCAATTTGCAGCAAGAGCCCACGTGGTCGAGAGGTTTAGATGGTTAGGTCTCAATTCTGCGACTATCGGCGGCGGCCCGGGTTCAAAGCCCGTTGCTTTTTTTATTTTTTTTTACGGTTAACTTTCTAAAGAGTTTTTTTCTTGATTTTGGGTATGTCTTGGGTTAATTTTGGTTAGCAAACAGTTTTTCTTGATTTTGGGTTACGTTTGGGTTAGTTTGGGTTAGTTTGGGTTAGTTTCATGTTCTTGAGCCCCGCAGCGAGTGGTAGCGAGCGGAGGGCCATGCGAAAAGTGAAATATCTTATTGTAATACGTGCCCCTACTTTGGATGCACTTTTTACGAAATATTTTGCTTTATCTAACTAAAAACCAAGATCTATTAAAAACTTTGTAGGTTTGTAACATTCGACCTTGATGGCAGCCAGAATCAAGACTGTAGCGAGACACACGTCTAAATAGTGATCCAGCTCACCTCTAAGTGAAACGAAAATGGACCGATATCACAGATCGGTTCAGGAGTTCAGGTAAAGGATGACATTTAAATGCCAATTGTCAATCGGCTTTTTTTAAATTGTTTTCATAATTTCATTTGACCTTGGCTCACTGAACTGAAATATCAGTTTAGTATCAGTTCATTTTGAACTGATCTCCAGTCTCAATTGAATACGGCTTTTGACGTTAGATTCGTGGTTAGGGCCACAAAAACTGTGTACCAAAAATCATTAAAATCGGCGAAAAGTTACTTAAGTACCAAAATAATATTATTAAAAATAATACCTAATATTGACAGTCAAACATGAAATCCTGGCTAGGTAACAAACATTTGAAAAAAAGTACTAGCAAGAGGGCCCTTCATATTGTCCAAACCAACCTTCCTCAAATACATAGGACATTTTAAATGATAATCGTTTACTATATCCTCTTCAGACCCACACGAAACACAAATGTGTGCAATTTTAATTTGGTTGACTTGGCGCCATCTAGGTTATTATGTTAAAGTATTATTTGTCCCAAATTTTGCCAACGAATCATAGAGGGCGCTCAAATAATTTGTACACAAGTGTGAGTCTTGGGGCTGTTTTGTGTTTTAGCCTCACAAATGCCAATGTACACATTTGTGACCAAATTATACATTCTGTGAAACAGTAAAGAAAAAGGGAAAACACGAAATTAAATTACACTTTTTATTGTCAACATCGCTTTTATTGTTTAACTATGAAACTCGATAAAACAATCGCGCTCTTTAGCAACACATAAAAAAATATTGCAAGAAACACGCTTGACTCGACGCCTCGTACAACCAGGATTTCTGCACCTCTGAGCCTCTTTTATTTCCATAGCTTTTGGTAAGTGCAGGGCCTTTGACTTGGCAACTTCAGGGGGAGGTAATGGCACCCTTCCAGGGCGACCCGGTGTTTTTCTCTGCACGGGAGGTTCAAAACCTTCATGATCTGATTCTGATTCGGCAGTTGATATTCCTTTAATTAGGGCTTCTGCTACGCACATTTTTAATCCAATTAAATCTAAAATGTCGTTCTTTTTTACTTTTAGAATTTGGCAATCTTTTCTGTATTGGTTCCATGAGTTAACTATTGCACAATCCATAAAGTGTTTAAACACTCTTACTGGCCATTTATTTGTTTAATGATAGCTTCTGTAAGCTGCAATTAGTCGATTCAGTAAATCAACCCCTCCCATGAAATCATTATACTGCTTTACTACATCTGGTTGGGGAATATTCAAATAACGTTGATCAGACTTTGAATATCTTCTACACTGATGTATTGGTTTAACGGTGTGTGCTGAAGAGGCCATTGTTATTGCCTTATTGTCAATCCATCTGATTAGTGTTAACTTTTTGTCCTCTCTGATTTTTGATTTTATTGTTCCCCTTCCTAGCTTTTTAAGTTCATAGTCTGTCGGAAAACCAACCTTGGGAAATCTGTTGGACATGGTAGTTCCCGTTCCTGAAATGACATTTTCCTTAAGTTTGTCCAATAAAGTAATGCTTGTAAAGTACCGATCAAAATACATGTTTGTACCAGGTGAACAAGTTTCACTCAGACGCAGTACAGCTCTACCCCCTGCACCTAAATTTTCCTTTTCAGTATCTTGTGGAAAATTTGTAGTTTTACCCTGGTAAATCTCAAAATCTAAAATAGTCCCATTTTTGGAAGCTAAAACGTAGTTTTTAAGGCCAGTCGGATTGGGTTTCCGTGGGACATACTGCCGAACAGCTACCTGCCCAGAGAACGGAATCATTTGTTCGTCAATGCTAACATTTTCTTCTCTCGGTAGCCGCAAAACTGCATTATGAAAAGAACTTATTATTGGACGAACTTTCCATAGTTTGTCGCGTTCTCGTTCTTCGTTTGAAACGTCCAAGTTATTAACAACATGGAGAAAATTTCTTATGTTGAAGTATCTATTTCTGCTCATTGCATTAGCAATCAGTGGAATTTTAAATGATTTTGACCAGTACATGCGGATTCTAGGGTAACCCAAAATACTCATTAATAGTGTTATTCCGACGTAGGCACGCATTTCGGATTCGGTTACGTTAAGTAATTTATTACAAGATTGTTGAAAATGAATGTTCGTGCTTTCCGTTAGTTTTCTAAAAAAACGTTTCATCGAAGTACTGATGGTAATAATCAATTGGATAGTAGTTTTTCCTGTCTTGAACGTCGCTTAACAATGGAACAAACTGTGAAAAATCAGTCTCCAAATCCCAGTCTTCGTCTATGTCATGCCACTTTTGTGCAGGTGCTTTTTGAGTTTTCCGCCTCTTGCCCGACTGATTACTCGCAGGAATTTCTTTTTGTGTTCTCTTCTTGGTAGTACCTAATGTTGAATTGTTGCCAAACGAGCTGCTGACATCGCTATCGCTGCCTTATTGAACCGGACGAATGACATTTGGGAATAGACTGCTTAGGGGAACTGAATCTTCCTCTTCTGAAGAACTTGTGGATTCGAGTCTCTCATTAGGATTCAAATTGGTTTCTGCCACTGGTGTTTCTCCATTTCTTGAAATCTCGCTACTTGAGTTACTGTCGTAGTTGGCATTAGTAACTTGGAAGTCACTTTCTTCAAAAGTCGCTAATTTCTAAAATTTCTGCCAATTGTTCGTCAGTAAAATAAAATTTCCGTCCTGAAAAAAAAAAACCTATTATAGAGCCGACGTCCACATTTGTGTTAGTGGTTCTTGGTAGAATAATCCCAACGTACACAAATGTGTACAAATAAATTTGGCGGCTTGTGAATCATCATCTAAAATTTACTTTTGGTATAGAAGTATTTTAAACTTTTATCTAGTCTTTATGTGTACTAATTTACCACGTTGCCACCCTACATATTTAATTTTCAAGCAAAATTTTGTACTTACCGTGAACCGGTCTGCTATTGTCGGAATCAGCTGTGCTAGTAGACGCCATGACACATGCACATCCGCACCTGTTGCCTATCTAAGACAAACTAGCGCTTTCAGGAGGTAAAGAAACCGCCACGCAGAGGGAGTTATCGCCCTAAATTCAATTTGCGTAAACGGTAAGGTCAAAAAGGGGCTTAAATATTTTGTACACAGATGTGTACCGGGGGTCCGAAGAGGATATGGGCGCACGCTAAATTTTGCGATTTTTGTACTTTAAAGTGTTAAAACTCAATAAAACTGCGCATTTTAAATCGTTTTCTGATGGCGGAAACCGAAGCGTTGAAAGCATTTCGTTAGACTTCGCTTTGGATAGTTTTCTTTAAAATTCCTCCATTTTTGGTTACTATGATTTGGAACTCCCTGTACAATATTAATATTGATTAATATGGGTTCCCGCCATCAAAAATGCGAATTTTTATCGAGTTTAACAGTTTAAGGTATAAAAATTGCAAAATTTAGCGTGCGCTCATATTATAGTAAACAATTAGGCCAGGGGTAATTATTTAATAAACTGTCACCGGTTTAATGATATAAATACTGGTAGTGGCGCACCCAGAAAATATGTTTGGGGGACCCGACATAGGTTGTGCTAAAAAAATTTAGGGTGCCACGCCCTGATGTCACATTTTTTTATACAGTCTGGGGGGCCCTGGCCCGATGGCCAGGGTACCCAAATTAATTAAAGAAATATAAAGGCTTTTAAATTAAATTAAATCGATAAAAGTAAATAGGAAAGGGTCCTTTACTCTTGGACTATCATTCCAATAATCCGCAGTAAATGCAAAAGCCAGTAAAGAGGGCCCTTCATATTGTCCAAACCAACCTTCCTCAAATACATAGGACATTTTAAATGATAATCGTTTACTATATGGGCGCACGCTAAATTTTGCGATTTTTGTACTTTAAAGTGTTAAAACTCAATAAAACTGCGCATTTTAAATCGTTTTCTGATGGCGGAAACCGAAGCGTTGAAAGCATTTCGTTAGACCGTAAAGACATGAATAATTCGAATGCATTCGGCCATTACCCAGATAGCACACCACATCTCAAAGACGTCGTGTTTATGTCCATATTATGCCTGAACGTCTGAAGACCTAAACACGACATCTTTAATACATCTTTCAGAAGACGTCTTAAAGTTGATTCATGATGGACGTCTTTAAGACGTATTTTTAAAGCCTCACGAGCACTTTGTATTTGTTGATTCTTGACCTTGAACAAACTACATGGAACGACAACGTTAAAAACCTACAATGTTGCCGTTTACAGGTATTTTATCCGAAATTTGGGTATTTTGGTAATGTTTGTAGGTGTATTGCAATAATTATTAGTGATAAGTGTCAATTAAAATATCATAAAAATTATTTAATGGAAATTCATTTATAATCTTCATTATACATATAACAAATAATTTAATTTTTATTCGTATGCATTTCTATTTATAATCGTAATTTTTAATTTCATTTCCAATTTATGCAGTAATTTTTCATAAAAT
>JAEQML010070996.1:0-16423 GCA_016904865.1 Pissodes strobi | reverse complement strand
CAGCCTTAATACTTTTGTCTCTAAACCCAACTGAGAAAGTATGAAAAGCCGCCTATGTTGGAGTTTGGAACCTTCGACAAAATGCACTGAAACTGAGTTTTATCCACACAATACCGAAACAGATTTTTGCACTAGACGCGCATTTCGCTAACCAGGAAATGATTAAAAATGTTTTAATCATCTTCTGATGATGCTAACATGGTTAGCAACACGCGCGTCTAGGGCAAAAATTCTTTTTCGGTATTGTGAATAAAGCTCTGTTTCAATAAAAAAAAACCGCTCCATAACATCAAATAATGACTAAATGTCTAATACATGTATAGACCTACGACCGAGAAGCAAATAAGTTACCTAACGGGTACAAAAGGTTCGAGTTTCTTGGATGAAAGTACTTTATAATGTATATAGTTGGGAATCTAAAGGTGCGTCCAGACTTGTGACAAAACCCCGTGACGTGACAGCGTCGCGAACATTTTCACGACGAGGCGAACTTCGATGCGTGTCATCCTCGCGTGTCATCCCCGCGTGTCATCGTCGCGTATCATAGTCCCGTTCACAGCGTTCCGCTTATTTAAATAAAAAACAGTCTGTCATCATGGACGTTGCAACAGCAGCGTACATAGTTATAGATCATTTATTGCGTAATTCTATAAATGTTAACGTTGTCTCCTGTCCACATTCCGTCTTGATATTAAAAAAGCAAATACTAATTCGAAACAAAAATAACCGCTACACTGGTTAAAATTCAAGTAAATATGCAAAACGTTCTGATGATACGCGGTCCCGTCCAGACTTGTCGAACCAAGCGGCGTAGCATCCCTTTGATGCGACGCCAAAAGACCGACAGGACATGGAACGCAGTGATGACACGCGGTAAACGCTATTATGTCTGGCGACTATCCCATAACTCTCAGCAGTCAGCTGTTTTCATATACTTCGTTAAGTAACAAATCGTTTGTATGCCCCTGATGGTCTAGAGGTTTGCATGGTTAGTCTTCACTTCGGCAACGCGAGTTCAAACCCCATCGGTTTCTTTTTATTTTTTTTTTTAAGGTTATATTTCTAAACAGTTTTTTTTCTTGATTTTGAGTATGTCTTGGGTTAGTTTGGGTTAGCACCTGGTTAATATCCTTTTCTTGAGCCCCCGTAGCGAGCGGAGCGAGCGGAGGGCCTGTAAAAAGTGAATTTAGGCATGGTGCTGATAGTTATGGGATAGTCTCCAGACGTAAGTGGTAAACGCGGCGATGTCACGCGTTGCGGTTGCGGAGTACCGTCCAGACTATACGCGACGAGGTTCGCGACGGTGTCACGATACGTGGTCTTGTCACAGGTCTGGACGCACCGTAAGAGCTCGTAGGAAGCGTTTTAAGGATGCTCTATACATGTCGCGAACATCCACCTAAAAAATATGAAAATCTATGCAAAATGACATGCTGAATCCGATTTTTTTGTTCGCCCTTCGATCCGGAATTGCGAAATAGGTCAAAACAAAACATTTTTGAAAAAGCAGAAAAATATGACTAAAATATTATTTTTTGCAAACTACTGTATAACTTGCTTAAATGATGTCCGATTGATCTGAATTTTTGATATGATATTTCTCAATCCCTTCTTAAGAGGATACCATATACTAGAAGATTTTAAAAAATGACATATGGGCCTAAGAACTTTTTTTGCTCTCCTTTACACAAAATATCATCATTTTGCAGTGTAAAATATCGAGAAAACTTTTTTATCCTTCAAGTTAGGTAAGCGACAAAAGTGTTCCTGACAAACCAAAGAAACTTTTTTATTAAAAACTTTTTTTGATACGGCTTTTAGTTTTGACTGTGTAGTTATTAGAAAATTTAAAGAGACCGCTCTCCCGAGGCCGCGCTATTTACTTCTATTATCGTTGTTGGGTGTAGGGGAACGAATAAAGCGGCTATGCGAGAGAGAAAGAAATGGAGAGAGTCCAGGCGTCACTCTAATTTATAAGTGCAGCAAAGAAGCATGATATTAGTTACAAACTTAAAAAAACTGTGCATTACGGGATTGGTAAAAATAATATGTTTTATTATTTATAATTATTGTAACGTAGTAGATGGGTAGTATCACAGATCGAACCATAACAGATACCTATAACAGATACCTCTTCCAATGCTTTTTACGCGGGGCCAAAAATGTTCACCGACTTTCGCGAGCGGGTGAACCAGTCGTCTAGGAACGGGTCAGTGTTGCCAAGTTATCACGTCGAACAATATTCCGGCTGACTTTTTGACCCGCTCAAATCATAGAGTTTTATTATTAATATTTATGTATCAAATTAACACAAACATATTTTTTTAGAAAAATACGATTTTTACACTTTTTATTAACATGATATTTTATTAATAGTAACACAAATGAAACGGCAATTTAAATGAACACATTTATAATATTGATAGTAGAGTTTAAAACATAATTAAATGGTACTTTGACATGTCGATAAACATTTCAAATATTCCTTTGATCGTCAAAACAAAAACCTGCGTGATAATATTATTACTTAATACAAATAAGAGATATTACAGTATAAGTTAACAAAATTTTTAATGACCTTTTACACCGATATTTAAGGTGAGTCTTAGCCCATGTTGAAGCAAACACCATTCACTGAATCTGATAATGAACTTTAATTTGACATAAATATCATACGATTGCCAAGAAAATGAGTAATACCATAACGTGATATGAAAGGTAAACTACAGTTCGCGACTTGGCAACCCGGCGGGGCAAAACACGTCTAAATAGGAAAATATTTAAGTTTATTGCATTATTGGCGAGCGACACTTTTAATACCAGAGTAGGCATCTGTTGTGTAGCTATATAGATCTGTGGTAGTATCTACAATACTGGAAATATAATGCACACAATTTTCTATATAACTACTTGCTGTTCAGTTTTCGACGCATTTTCCTTCACACAGACAACTTATTTTACATTTGCTTTTAGGCATTTGCACTTTGCTGAACATTTAAATAATTTGCAATAACAAAACGGAGATAGTATTTAAAAATTTTGGTTTGACGTCTTTGGTCATCAATGTTGGTATCATATTGGGCACGTGAGCCCATATCCAAATTTTACAATTTTAAGAACATCTGGCTTTAGCATATGGGCTATTTTAAATATAGCACATTGTAAAAAGGCACTCTTGACATGAAATATAAACGGATCTTCGGCCGGCGGCAAATCCCTAAAATCAACAATTATTGCAGATAATATAATTTGTTCCAAGCTTATTTTATCTAAAGTAGGCCATGAGTGATTGTTGACAACAATAATAGTCAATGGCACTTTCCTTTTTATGACTGGAGCCTCGCTCCCCCCACCGGAAACAAAATTCTAAATAGACCAATGCTCGATAACCTGATATAAGCAACAATCAGTCACGGCCTGCACCAGATAAAATAAATTTGGAAAAAGTATAGGTCAGTTAAGTCACCACAACCTGTGGGAATTGGCCATTCAGCATGAAACTGAGCCCGTGTGACTGCCCAGTCAGCAGATGCACCGATGGGAACTAGATTTAAGCAATGTAATGTAATTTACCTCCTAAGATAAATTTTATGTATGATCATTCTCTATTTAGCTATTGTCAAGTAAAGTCAAACTGTAGTTAGCTCCTAATAAATAATTTTTAAAAAGAGATTTTTGAAAGTTAAATACTTAAGTGGCGCAGTCGGTAGGATTGTGCGGTAGTGTTCATCATCAAACGACCAGAATCTTCAGGCCAGATCCACTACTTGGGTTATCCAGCCCTTCAGCGCAATCAAAGGGACGAAGCTACAGCAGATCAGACAAACCAGCGAGAGAATCGGGAAGGAAGCGGAGACTACAGCAAACTGTAAGTGCCATTCCTTTCGTTTCCTTTTGACCCTCTGTATAAGGTACTCGGAAGGTATAGATAAGCAATTTAATTTTAATTCCAGTCTATTGGAGACAAATTTTCGCAGTCTATTGAAGACAATTAGGTTAGTGAATTAATCAATCAAAGAATTTTATTTTAATTTTTCAATCGAAATAAACGAAAAATAATAATTATTAAATTAAAGAAAAATAATCATTTTATGAACGAATTAGATGATCTCGTAGAGAAACTAAATTCGTTAAGTTTCAAGAAAAACAGTACTGCAAGTACAATATTAGAATCAAGTAGTAATAGTACCGTAGGTACAGCGATTGTAGACGAAATTATATCTAGTACTGCAAGCACAGATATAATTGGCAGCATGCCTAACGGAAACGAAGATAATCAAGTTAGAAATAATATGAATTGGAATCTTTTTAAATCCAAATTGGATAATATTAAGCCCTACGATGGCGATAGTAATACATTAAACAAATTTATTTTAAAATGCGAGAACTTAATAAGATCTTATGCCGTATTAAACGATGATGAATTGAATCAGCATATTTTTGACTGTTTTCAGGAAAAACTAATCGGAAAAGCCGAAATTTTAGTAGGAAATAGATCCGAATTAACAAATTGGAATGATTTAAAATTAGCTTTAATACAATGTTTTGCTGATAGGAGAGATTTAGATTGTTTAATACAAGAATTAACGCGAACGAGACCCTACAAGGGAGAACATTTATTACATTTTGGTAGTAGGTTGCAATTATTAAGAAGTAGTGTAATACAACGTATTAGCAATGATAATACTCTTGATCAAAATCAAAAACTTTGTCATATAAATCTCTACGACAAAACAGAGCTTAATAGCAGGAATTCTGAAAAATAACATGTATATTAGAAAACCAGACTCTATGCTATGGGTTATGTAGCTGAATTTGAAAATTTTGAACGATTATATGGAAACTTAGGACAAACAGGAAATCCTAATAAAATAAATAATTCTATTAATAGACCATTTAATCATCAAAATCCCCAATATTTTCAATCACAGACAAACGCAAATTTCCAACCAAATTTTAATCGCGTGAACCCAAATTCTAGTAACCAAAATCAATCTAATATGTCTTTAAAACCTTCTTGGCCCTCACAACCTATAAATATTCAACCGAAACAAATGTCGACCAAACGTTATCCAACCAATCGAGAAGTATTTCGACCACCTCGTAATGTTTTCAAGCCAAATCAAACTCCACCAAATCAACTTCCAAAACCAACTCCTATGTCAATTGTTTCTAGAAATACAAATGGATTCACCAAAATAAATCCCCAAAATCATACCTTTTCTAGACCAATTAATCAATATCAACCATATCAAAACCCAAAATACGTTTTCGAAGAACTTTATTCAAATGAATTCCAGGAAGATGAATCGAATAATTTCTCAAACTCATATTCCGATACGTATTGTGACGAAATTCAATATGAAGCACAAAATCCTATGAATATCAATAATCAAATCGATTATGACGATAATGCCCAAATAGAACAAATTCACGAATTATCTGTAAACGATAATAATGAAAATTTTCTAGACCCAGGCCCATCAAAGCCACAAGCCTGACGGAAATTAATATTTCCTCTAGTAACGCTTTACCATATATACAACTCGAATACCCGAAAATAAAATTATTAATCGACACAGGCAGTTTTCGTTCTATTCTAAGACCTACAGTGGCTGAACAATGTTTCCCACAATGTATTTATCGTTCTCAAAATATTATCAAAACCGCCATAGGAAGTGAAAATACCCAATTTCAAGCCGATATTCCAATTTTTCTAAAATATGGTAACAATCACGAAATCAATTTTATTCTTTTTGACTTCCATGACTTTTTTGACGGAGTTATAGGACTAACTGACTTAAAGAACATGAGTCTAAATATCGATCTAATTAATCAAAGATTGATTGGACCTGATATCGAAATTCCATTTAAATATAGAGAAAATTTGGAAACAGATTTTTCCATCACTCTTAATCCAAACGAAAAAGTACTAAAGAATATTCCAGTTAATATTTATGAAGGCGATATTATTGTAAAAGCAACACAGCTAGATAAATTAGTAATTCCACCCGCACTTTCTCGTGCAAATAACGGATTTGCTATTCTAGAAATTCAAAATCCCCATGATAAATATATAACTGTAAAATTTAAAGAACCATTAAAAGTCGAACCGTTTGAACAAAATCAATTCGAATTATTTAATTTCGAAACGTTTACGCAAAATAAAAAACGCAATCAAGAAAATAAAATTTTCAAAAATAATTTAATTCGTACGCAACATATTAACCCGGAAGAAAAGGAAGCGATTTCCAAGTTATGTAAAGAATTTTCTGACATATTTTATCAAAACGACGAAGAATTGTCTTTCACATCCAAAATTAAACATGAAATCAGGACAACGGACGATATCCCCGTACACACCCAGTCATATCGATATCCGTTTGTTCATAAAGAAGAAGTAAGACGGCAAATAAATGAAATGCTCGAAAAAGGAATAATAAGACCATCCAGTAGTCCTTGGTCATCACCCATCTGGATTGTTCCAAAAAAGGTCGATGCTTCTGGAAAGCAGAAGTGGAGAATTGTTGTAGATTTTCGGAAAATTAACGAAAAAACAATTTCAGATCGATATCCAATCCCAAATATAAGTGATATTTTGGACAAGCTAGGACGAGCCCAGTATTTCTCTACACTAGATTTAGCTAGTGGATTTCATCAAATAGAAATGCATAAAAACTCAATCGAAAAGACCGCATTTAGCGTAGAAAATGGACACTATGAGTTTTTAAGGATGCCATTCGGATTAAAAAATGCTCCATCCACTTTCCAACGAGTAATGGATGAAATTTTTAAGGACGTACAAAATAAAATTTGTATGGTGTTTATGGACGACGTAATCGTAATAAGCACAGGATTCAAAATCTGAAAATAGTATTCGAAAAATTAAGAGAAGCAAATTTCAAAATCCAGATAGACAATTGTGAATTTTTGTGTAAAGAAGTAGAATTTTTAGGACACGTTGTAACACCCAACGGAATAAAACCAAATAAAAAGAAAATTTCTGCAATACAAAAATACCCCATCCCAAAAACACAGCGTGAAATCAAAGCATTTCTTGGTTTACTCGGTTATTATCGGAAATTTATAAAAAATTTTGCGAAGTTAACCAAACCAGTGTCTTAAAAAAGATAGCAAGGTAGAACATACAAAAGAATTTGTTGATTGCTTTAATACTTGTAAAAATACGTTAACATCAGAACCAGTTTTAGCGTGCCCTGACTTTTCCAAACCATTTGAGCTGACCACTGATGCCTCAAATTTTGCTATATCAGGAATACTTTCACAAGAAAACCACCCAATTTGCTATGCATCACGTACATTGAACCCAGCAGAAATAAATTACTCAACGATAGAAAAAGAACTTTTAGCTATTGTATGGAGTTGTAAACATTTCAGACCATACTTATTTGGACAAAAATTTGTAATATATACCGATCACAAACCGCTACAATGGTTGATGGCACATAGACTAATGTGCTGGAGATTAAAACTAGAAGAATTCGACTATGAAGTAAAATACAAGAAAGGAAAAACAAACCAAGCAGCAGACGCACTTTCAAGACACCCTGTAGATATCAACGCCATAGAGACGGAATCCATAGGTTTGTTCTAGCATGAAATCTCGGACGGTTTGAAGCCTCCGGAGTTTGCGCATAGCAATAAAAGCGACGCTTATATCGCTATGCGCAAACTCCGGATGGCTTCAAACCGTCCGAAATGTCCTGCTAGAACAAACCTAATATTTAACAATTTAGGCGACTCAGACGAAATCATAGAAGAATTTTTGTTACATCGAAGCGAAGAAGATTTACCTAATTTAGACAATCAAACAGTAGAAGAACTTTTGAAATTGAATATCAATGAGCCAAAAATAAAAATTATAAGCGATATTCAAATTCAACCACCAAAGATTCAATTACCAGTAGTTCAACCATCCACTGACAATGAAACAGTGCATACGTCAGTAGAAAACCCGATATTTGCAATACCAATATCCGAAAGACCGATCAATGAATATAAAAACCAAATAATAATCACTGACTGAGAAGTAGAAAATATTTAAATACGAAGAAAAAAAGTCTTTGAAAATAATAGGATGTATGTCACTATCTCTAATAGAAAGCCAACACCTCATATCGTAAAATTACTAAAAGAAAATGTAGACCCTAAACGAGTTTATGCAATTTTCTTTAGAAACGATTTATTAGCACGAAATTTTACTGTGACTCTACAAAACCTATTTCGAAACTCTGCATATAAATTAGTACATTGCACTACATTTTTAGAAGACATTGAGAAGCTCTCTGATCAGAAAGAAAAGTTAGAAATGTATCACACGACTAAAACATGTCATAGAGGCATGAACGAAATGAAAGCAGCACTCAGCCGAATATTCTATTGGCCAAGAAAGTCTATAGATATAGAAAACTATATAAACAATTGCGAAACTTGCCAAAAGAATAAGTACGATAGAGATTCACCAATAATCAAATTTAACCTCACTCCAACAGCCTCAAAACCATTTGAGCACATTCATGTGGACACTTTCAGAATTAATAGCGAAGCTTTTGTCACCGTTATCGACTCATTTTCTCGATATGGGCAAGCCTACCCTCTTAAAGCTATTACCGGAGTAGAAGTGATAGAAAATCTATTCAATTTTATAACACATCACGGACTTCCATTAAAAATTACCGCCGATCAAGGTACCGAATTTAAAAACAAGGAATTAGAAGATTTTTGTGAAATGTACAAAATCGAATTACACTTTACTACACCCAAAAATAGTAATTCAAATTCCCCTGTTGAGAGATTTCACTCATCAATTATAGAAAGTTAACGTTGTTTACAGGAAGACCATAATAATCTAAATACGGAGCAATTAATCAAACGAGCCGTTATGGGATATAATAATTCAATACATAGTGTTACGAAATATACCCCATTCGAAATTATCACAAGACATATAAAATCAATAAATCCGTTCGATCTTAATGATAATATGATAATTTCAAACTATGTACAAACTCATAAAGAAACATCGAATAAGCTCTATGAACGTATAAAAGAAGTCAACGAGCAAACTAAACAGGACATAATCGAAAAGCGAAATGAAACAAGAAACGAACCCCCGGATTTTCAATCGCAAAAAATCGCCTATATAAAAAATAAACAGCGAGGAAAAATGTATCCTAAATTTAAGAAAGTTAATTTAAAAGGTCAAACAGACATCAAAACAAAAACAAATAAAACATCATATCATAAGAGTAGCGCTAGGAAACCTAAAATTAAAATGAAACAATCTTTTCAGGTTAACGATGCCGAAAAAATTGACGACTCTGTTCCTAGTACTTCACATAGGACTGACGATAGGAGCTGACATTCAAGTAACAAACTTAAATAACCCTATCCTTCCTATAAAATTAGGAAACTCTAGACTAGTATATAATAGACATACGTTTTTGCATTATATAGATTTAAGATACTTAATTAATCAATTAGATGATATCGAAAATAATTTCTTAATAATTAGAAATCATTTATTATTATCAAATGCTACGAATCATATTTCTTATCATGGCTTAGCGGAAAACTTACTTGTTAGAACAGAATATTTAATTCAAATGGCGAGTAATAAGTTCTACACCCACATATCCGAAAAGAACGAGGATTAATAAATATTATTGGAAAAGCAAGCAAATGGCTATTTGGTACGTTAGATTCGGAAGATAGTCAACGATATGTTGCGGAAGCGGTGTGCATTTGTTCGAATGCGATTTTTTAAATTTATTTGATTTATTTTCTCGAAAACGTGTGACATTATTTCTTATGCGAATTATACGATTATTTTTTACGCGGTTATTTTTCGGTTAAGCTTAGTTTTATTAAAACTAAACGAACCCCTTTTATGCGTGACTAGTCGTTTTGATATTTTATATCGTAAAACTATTTCAGCATGTCAGTGGAAGAAATTAAAAGGCTTAAGCGTCAAAGAGAATCCGTTAAAGCCAAGTTGACAATATTTTCCAAATTTCTAAGCGACTTAAACACAAGAATAAATACAGGTGTAGACGATTATTTCGAATTAGAGGCGCGTGTTAATCAGATTGATATTATTTTAGCCGCATTTAACGATATTCAGGGAAAGTTAGAAATTATTGTAGACGATGATCAATTAGATGAACAGTATACAGAACGCGAGACATTTTGTACATTATATTTTGGCGAAGTATCTAAACCGAAAAAAATCCTTACAAAATATAATGACGATAACTCAAGTATTGAGACCGATAATAGACACCTTCAGCATGATAACGTTAATATTAAACTTCCGCCTATAGAGGTTTCAAAATTCCGTGACGACGGTTGCAGTTTCGCGAAACCTTTGAATCGTTAATACATACTAACAATTCGCTAAATAACATTCAAAAGTATCATTATTTGAAGGTATCGTTATCGGACAATGCTTCAGAGGTAATAGCGGCTCTGGAATTTTCTGCCGACAATTACGCATTGGCGTGGGAGCTATTATGCGAGAGATTTAACAACAAACGGCTTCTTATACAAAACCATGACAAAGCTATTTTCAACATAGAAGTTATTTGCAAAGAATCATCCAAAGTATTGCGAAATATTATTGATGCTATGTCAAAGCATTCAAAAGCGTTGAAGCAGGTAAAGCAACCTTCTGATGCGTGGGACACTTTAATTATCTACATAATAGCTTCTAAGTTGGATAGCGGCACGGCACGTGACTGGGAACAATACATTTCTAGCACGGACACTCCGACTCTTAATGATCTAAAATCTTTTTTAAAGTCTAAGGTGGATCTCCTAGAAACATTGGAATTAAAAATGCAATTTTATCGAAAACCCAAAGGTTACAAAGTTGACAATTTTCTTAATTTTAAAAATAAAGAAACTATGCTAGACTGGCTTAAAAATAATATTAAATGTAATCTTCAGATCTCATCAAATAATTTCAGTAAACTTTATGATATTTTACAGTCACATGAAACGAGTATGTTTGAGCAAAGAAAATTCTACTTATAATATTCTTTGGTTTGAGTCAACAAAACCATCTTAGATGCGTTTGTAACATCACGAGTAAATACTCTTAAAAGTATCTGGGATCTGAAAGTCACACAAGTACAAAAGGGTATAAACAATACGAAACACCGCATTACTCAATCAATACACGCCCGCAGAAATTTTACTTGGCTTTGAACTTAAAAAGGACTCTGATTTACATAATTTGGAGGATGTAACCACAATTCGACGAAAAGCAGCCAGGAATCTCGAGGAAAATCGAACAAAACCTCAGTTTCGACACGAAACGCTCTCCACCAAAATATTTTTCTGTCGGTGACCTAGTTCTCACCAAAGTTACCAGTTTTCCAGCCAATAATGAAAGTAAGAAACTCCTTCCAAAATTCAGAGGACCGATCCGAGTTACTGAGGTGTTACCGAATGATCGATATCGTGTTAAAAAGGACATACATGCCGATGAGTCAAGGAAACCATGTGAAGGCGTCTTTTGCTTGGAAAATATCAAACCGATCAAAATTCAAAAAAATTAAGGTAAACTGTATCTTTCATTTTTGTCGTCAGAGGCAAAACTATTCGCCGTCAGTGGCAAATAAATAAAATCATTTTGTCGTCAGAGGCAAAACTATTCGCCGTCAGTGGCAAATAAATAAAATCATTTTGTCGTCAGAGGCAAAAAACATTCGCCGTCAGTGGCAAATAAATAAAAACATTTTTGTCTTCCGAGGCAAAAGTATTCGCCGTCAGTGGCAAATAAATAAAATCATTTTGTCGTCAGAGGCAAAAAACATTCGCCGTCAGTGTCAAATAAATAAAAACATTTTTGTGGACAGAGGCAAAAATATTCGCCGTCAGTGGCAAAAAAATAAAATCATTTTGTCGTCAGAGGCAAAAAACATTTGCCGTCAGTGGCAAATAAATAAAAAGATTTTTGTCGACAGAGGCAAAAATATTCGCCGTCAGTGGCAAATAAATAAAATCATTTTGTCGTCACAGGCACAAAATCGATCAATTGCATTTCGGTTCTTTCAGGGCAATATCCTTTCGAGGACGCAAGGACAACAGGATGGCCGTGCTGTCCACGACTCGTGAAACGCCCTATATCAGACACACGACTCGTGAAACACACCATTTCCGACATCGAGTTACGTAACGATGATCAAGAACGATGATACCTACTTTTTATATATAATATGTATAGATAGATTATTCCCATTCTGTAAAAACGGGAAAAGATTATTCATTTGGCAAAACTAATACATATAAGTCGCTCTATTTTGTGATTCCTATTTTTGATTGTTTATTGTTTAGCAGTTATTATTGCAATGTATATTCGTTATGTTGAATCTCAGTGTTTGACTATAAATCGGTGAATAGCCGACAACAAGCCTTTTCAAAGCTCTTGGAAAATCACTTTACCGAGTCACATTGACATTATCAAATTAGCTGCACATGTAGTAAAATCTAAAATAGTATCTCGTGTAACTACTAGGAAAAGCAAAACATTGTGCTTTTCCTACAAATTGCACATACTATTAGAATACGTATTATAAACGTTGAAAAAAATCTTTAAAATGGTATATAAATTTGCAAAAACGTCAAGTTTCTTTTCTATGGGATTCTAGCTCAGTTTATTTTAAATAAGTATTGAACTGAACGCATTCATTTACTAAATGTTGATTTACGTCATCTAAATAGTAATCAATAACAGCGCGTACACTCTCCAGGTCGATGTTCTCCTTACTTTGATCTTTGAAATCAATCAAAAATTTTAATCTGCTACTATATTCTGCATATCAAGTATATCTCTTCTATTTAAACCGAGGATTAGCTTATCTAATGCAACAATAAGCGTGTATCTTCTAGCACAGAAAATATAGTTACACAACTATATTTTCTGTGCTTCTAGTTTCTTCTACTCCATACACATCTATTTCTGTCGATTTATCTGCAAACTTTGAATGAATCCGTCTCTTGTTTACATCGCTATATTCTATTTCTACACTAGGACTTCAGTTTTTGGCTGTGTCTTGATATTCCTTTAGCTTTTGATCTTATTCATGTCTTATATTGCTTATAAACGCTTTTAATGAGATAATTAACTTGTTGCCTTCACATGTGTCCAAACCAGGAGTTTGTAATTATTTGTTAACTGAATTAAATCTTCCTAAACTTTAATGCCTCTTTTCGAAAATCAACTTTCTCATTCTCATTGTCACTAAATGTCTTAAGAATATTTATGATATTGTCATCTATGTTGTGGTTTGGAACCTTCTGCAAAATGCATTAAAACGGAACTTTATTCACAATGCCGAAATAGAATTAGGAAGATTCCTGAGAAATTAAACTGATTATTTTTTATTGCAAACTATAGAACAGTGAAAAAAAATCGATACGTATTTTCTTTATTTCCACTAAAGTTCATTATTACGAGAGCTATGCCAGTGTTTAGTTTTGTATATATAGATATACTATGCATGGTATGACGTAACAATTCATGTATATTGTGACGTCATAGGCACATTTCACGTCATTGTATCTGCCTCATTTTTTGAGTTATGAAAGGAAGAAAAAACACGTGTCGACTTATTTTTCATGGGGCTGTCGAAATCAGCAATAAAAATTTTTGACGAAACTTCCTCATTATTGCACTGTCTGGAGCCGATCAATGACAGCTTGTGACAAGAGGGGCTGCATAGTATTAGCTGGCAGGAACGTCAAACTGGTGAGAGTAGTTTGATTACGGGGAGTGACGTCCACGTCATTCCGAGTTGCCATGGGATATGGCCCATCAAATCCCATCGTCCTCCACCAGGCTGGAGAACACCGAAGTACAAAGTCTGGAGCTGGTCAATGACATTTTGTGACAAGAACATTGTATTAGCAGGCAGGAACGTCAAACTGGTGAGAGCAGTTTGATTACGGGCAGCGACGCCTCCGCCATTCCAAGTTGCCACGGGATGTGGCCCATCAAATCCCATCGTCCTCCTCCAGGCTGGAGAACGCTAGAGTACAAAGTCTGGAGCTGATCACTGGGGAGTGATCCAACAAAACCCCACTTTTTATCCCTGCCAGACTAGGGACCACCAGATCAATGAGTCTGAGGCCGATGCTTCCAGTGGAAGCGGCTCCAGGTGGTAGATGCATACGCCTACGCGCTAAGTAGTTTTCCCAAATCACGTTCCGCTTCCACGCTGGTGTTCCGGGCTTCCACAGTAGGAATATATGGACATGATGTTGCTTCCAGGATCAAAATATTTCGAAAGTAAACTCCCCGGCCATTCGGATCCCGAGCGCTAGGTGGCTCTGGGAGCCCTTCATTCCGCATTTCACAGATAGCAAAGATACCGAACCAATTTAGAATAGATTTCTGCAACATAAGAGGCCTAAATACAAACATAAATTCGGTATACCAACATCTACATGCAAATGGGACCACTCAGATTAGCCCTTACAGAAACACAAGTATGTTCTACAACAACAACAGTGAACTACCCCTATCCTGGTTACGACTTACATACCCGATTTAGACATAAGTTCAGAATATGCCTTTTTACCCGAAGCGACCTTTCATGTCACCTCGAGGAAACACTCGAACCAAACAACCTTGACGTCATGTGGCTCAAGTTCACCGCCAAGGGATTAACCAAGTTTATATGTTGTCTCTATCGCCCTCCGAGCGATAGAGCCTACCAAAGCTTTTCCTCAACACTAGCTACCACTTTTGACTCAATACAGGTCGATCACTCCAGTTCAGAAATAATCGTTCTGGGAGACTTCAATGCACACAACACCAACTAACACCCGTTTTTTTCAGGCTTTTTTCTCTTTCTTACGGAAAAGGGATTTACCCATCCTCTTGGAAAGTCGCTCGAATGCAACCTGTTCCAAAAAAGGCAAGAAAACCACGCAATCAAACTATCGCCCAATTACCTTGCTTCCAATAATCTCCAAAGTCAAGGAACGAGTAGTCAACCAGCAACTACTCAAGTACCTCGAGAACAACAGAATAATCAGCGATAATCAATACGACTTTCGCAAAGAGAGATCGACAGGAGACATATTGGCCTATGTCACTCATATATGGAGTAGGGCAATTGAAAACTAAGGAGAGTCTCGAGCGATTGCGTTGGATATTTCAAGGCATTCGACAGAGTTTGGCATGACGGACTACTCAACAAACTGCCGCCTACACGTTGCAGTCGATGGACACATCTCGGACACATTCACCATCAACGTGGGAGTGCCTCAGGGCGCAATACTTTCACCAACTCTGTTCCTCATCTATATTAATGGCTTGTTGATCGAAACGGATAATCCTGTTTACAGTTTTGCAGATGACGGTACCCTTGTCTCCCACTTTAGATCAGAAAAAGCCTTACCAACGGCTGAGACTCACCACCGCAGACAGGAGCAGATTACAGCTATTAATCAAGACCTGTAGAAAGTTCAAACTTGAGGCGACCGAAGTTTGGTCCAGTTCAATGCAGCAAAGACCCAAGCAGCAACGTTTACCAAGAGGGCCAATACAAAGGGCCCTGACATCATTATGGCAGGATCGACTATTCCTTCATCCTCGTTAATCGGACTGCTGGGTGTCTCGGTCAACAGCAATATGTCATGGCATGACCATGTTGCTATCATCGCAAAATCAGCCTCCCAGAAGCTTGGTGCGCTATTTCGCAACAAAAAACTCTAAACACCGCAGCAATTGCTCTTGCTGTACAAAGCGCAAATAAAACCGTGCTTAGAATATTGCTCACATATCTGGGGTGCCGCACCAAAGCACACCCTAAAACTGCTGGATTCCATTCAGCTGTGCGTCTCGTCGGCGACCCGGAGTTGAACCGAAATCTGGATAGTCTGGAACACCGCAGACATGTGGCCGAGATGTATCTGTTTTACAGATACTTTCACGACAGATGTTCCCAGGATTTGGCCCGCATCATCCCGCTCCTGACAACCCCTGCCAGACAGTCACCACAGACGGCAGGAGCGCACCAGTTCGTCGTACAAATAGAAACACCTAGAACATCGCTTTACAAGAACTCCTTTGTCTGGCGCACTGCATGACTGTGGAACTCATTTCCAGAACATCTGTTTCCCACTAATGACAACCTACAACTATTCAAGAACCGTGTCAATCAACATCTTCGCACACACATCGCTCGTCGAGCGACATAGGATCGCCCTTTAGTGTGTGTGCCACTGCCAGAAAAAAAACTCGACGCGCGTTTCGCTAACCATCTAAAAGACATCAGGAGATGATTAAATTATTAAAACTCAAACACTTTAGAGTTATTTTGCTTCCCTTTAAATAATTATTGATTTTCCGTTGTCATCCGTTAATTGCTTTTGCACCCTTACTTAAAAT
>JAEQML010070995.1:0-16423 GCA_016904865.1 Pissodes strobi | reverse complement strand
TTTTACATTTCTTCAGTTAAATCGGGTACCCTGGCCTGGGCATCACAATATACAACTTTGCATGTTACATCAAAGATACCGGCAACCATATATACCTACTGTATGTCTGCAGTCCAGTGGCGTAGACAAATCAATTACATTAAAAGAATTCCAATGGTGTGCTAGATTATATTGAAGTTTGCGAATGTAAGAAAATAAATTAATTGTTTTGGATATTTAACCGCGAATTGTTACAGAAAATTCAAAATTGCTGACATTGGAACGAGCATATCCAAATGATTGTTACAACCGTTACTTGATTAACACACATGGTGATTAAAAAATTAGGAAAAAACCATGATTCGAGTTGTTTCACTACCATGCAGGAGGCTTGGAAAATATTTCCATCTATTTTTTTTTAAAGACGAAGAAATTACCTACCAAGAAATTTAAAGAAAATAATAAAAATCGGTCCATTCGGCCAGAAATGACAAATTTTGGAGTAAGTGTCTTTAGATAATTTAAAGCAGAATCAAAATATGTCAGGATATACAGGGTGTTTTATTTATGAAATTTAAATTTTGTTTGCTACTTCTCTTTCAGCTAAGATATTCGAGGCATAATACTTTTATACCATGCCTCCCATCCTAATCCGTTAAATTTAACAAAAATCTTTATTAGTATTGACGTAATCTTTACCTCCCATATCGTTATTGCACGCCGTATATGAAAGTGCAATATATTAAAAGTTCTAGCCACTTTTGTACTTAACTATATCTCGTAGCTTATGAAGATGCCGTTAGGAAGTAGGTGATCTACTGCTAATGCAAAATATATTGTCTAAATATTAATGTAAATTCTGTCTTATGTCAAGATCTTGTTGGTACATACGTGTAGTCAAAGCCCGAACTGCGATTATTCCTAAGAATAACTAATCAGAGTTCCAAACAATTAGAGCACATTTGGGTAAGTTTGTGATCGCTTTGATTGACTATACCTCTTTTATTAAGTATGTTGGGGTTTGGAACCTTTGGAATTTTTGCACTCGAAGCGCGTTTCGCTAACCATGTTAGTATCATCAGGATATGATTAAAACTAAACTTAAAATCTACCTAACTCTCTTTTATACTAACTATTTGCTTAATCAAGCGGAACCAAAAAAAAAACAATGCTGCAATCCCACTAGTCACGCTCAATCAACCAATACAACGGACTATACGGAACTTATTATTATATTATTATATTTAAACTATTCTTACATTTAACAATTTCCATACTTTCATATCGTAATTGTTGTTCTATGATTATTATAAAAAACATGCTCGGCAACACTTGAGTTTTCAGTTCTACCATACTTTAAATGAGCTATGTGTTCTTTGAACCTCGTTTGTATAGATCTTACAGCATACACATACTTTCGTGTTTTTTGTGACCTGAAACATATCTCGGGATATAGATTTTAGCCATTTCTGTTGTAAGCTTATGTCCTTTGGAAAACCGAAGACATAAACTGTAGGCCTATTTCTGAGGCATAATTCCTTAACCTTAGTACAAAACTACCGGAAAAGGAAATAAAAATATTCAATTAAACACGAACAAAAAGTTATAAATATGAAGTACACAATGAACTAGAGCAACAGGTCTTTCACTCCAAAACGTAGTTTTACGTATTTAAAAATACGCCTAACAATATAAATTGTATACCTAAATATACAACGAAATATTAGTAAAAATAAGTTTCACACACTTAAAACCACATATATAGTTCCGAGTTTACAAAAATGCAACAAAATTAAAATAATGTCCGATTACTGATGCCATTAATATGGCAAATTCGTAAACTAACTTCGTTTGTTTTGTTTGCGCGGTTGCCGATAATCATTGTCGCGTATGATTTTAAATATGTATGTATAAAGCAAAGTATCTGCGTATATTTTATAGGTATAGATACATAATATGAATAATATATCTAATACATATGTACGTATGCATGCACCGTGTGGCCAACTAAGAATGACACTCAGCTATATCTCGAAAAGTAATTATCGTAAAGACTTATGGTAAAACAATTTCTGAGTAAAGCGGCCAAGAGATAATCTTGGAAATTATCTTTAAGTTTCAAAAATTGCCGCCAGGTGGCGTAGTAGCCATCTTAAATTTTAAAACAAGCTTTTTGCAAAATGTTCTTAAATTGTAGATAGTATAATGCATTGCCATTTTAGAGCCGAGATAAATTCGATTTTTATTTACTAAATACATTTTGCTCTATGTCTCAAAGGAAAGTGGTGGGGGATGTTTGAACATTTTCAGAAATAAATGTCAACAACTTCAAAAGAGCTCTACGAATCTAAATAAGCTTGAAGTCATTGAAAAGAGTTTTTCCTAGGCTGTCAACCGTGCCTTGAGTGGTGTGATTTCTTATCTAGCCGCTGGAAGGCGTTTTTTGGCTTAACCGCAAATAAGTGCCATTTTTAGTTGGCCACCCGGTATTTAGAGAGACGGTTACTAATAAAGCACGAAATTTAAAACGTAGGTACTTATTTACTTATTTCCCTTATTTTATGCACAAACTGTACTCATATTTCCATAAGGTATTCCTTCCTCTTTCTATAATATGGTACTTCGTAATTTAATTTATTTGTTTAATTATCTACAACTAGTAGTACTAGTATTAGATAAATAAAGAAATAAATTAAATTACGAAGTACCATATTATAGAAAGAGGAAAGAACACCATATGGAAATATGTTTTTTACAATATATTGGAGAAATTGTGGTGTAAAAGATACATTCTTTATATACGGGCATCATAACATTCGCTACTATCGTAGTAGTCCGGCAACGTTGCATCCACTTGCCCCTCGATCGCGATTACTCTTCCACCCGAAAGCCTCCGTCCTACATCTTCGCTCCAAATAGCAAAGGCATACATGCAATACGTCACTAGCAAAAGTTTTGGTAGTCCTTTCTAGATATGGCTGTTATTGTGTGAACTCGTACTAGGTAACTAGAATTTGCTAATGCCGCGATTTTCTTTCTCTTTATCAAATTACAGACTTTAATGATATTTTCTCAAAAGATATCTTATTTAAAAAACCCAGCTCTAACTCTCCCTCACAAACCTGATGTTCGCAAGTTTAAGAAAATACGGCTTATGAAATAGTTTATAGCAGAAAAATATGCCATACGTTGAAAATTAGTGGATAAATGTTGCGTCCTAGCAAAATGAAATTTTCTGCATCAGGAGTGGACTAAAATTTAATTTTTTCAGAGGCATGTGAAGTATTTTTCACATACTTTTAAAACATTTAGCAAGACTATAAAACCAACTTAGAGCATACATACTTACTATACATTGTTAAAATGCATGTAATAGTGACTTATGCCCAGTTTCTGAAAGTATGGATAACTTTATTCTTCAAATATTTCCTATGACAACGATTGTTAACACAATTGTAACCATAGTAATAGGCTTCATAACTGTATACATTCTGGTACCTCAGAACAGTGGCGGACATATCACCGGGCAGCATTTAAACATTCCTTACAGTCACCAGACGATTAGACCAAATAAAGCAATTTCATTGGTATGCCGAGGATCGTCGTACGTTCATCGCTTTTATTTTATGCAACCAAGCATACAACAACGGTAAACTGTCAAGTTATTTGTGAGAGTGAGAAAAGTTTGGTTATGAGAAAACAAACAAATTTTCTCGTTGTGTTGGAGTGTGTACTTTTCCTTTTTTTATATTTAAGTATCCAAAAAAATATATAACATGAGCAATTTAACATTTCATGACACATTGCCCACTTCATTTCAAAATAAAATTGTGCCATCTAAAGATAATAAAATAGTCATCAGAAGTAACATAAAGTGCTTTGATGAAATTAACAAATGGGTGAAAGAATTTGGGCATAAATCAGCTACGCAATGGAATTTACGTAGTTCAAATCCACAGGGAATTAATATTATATGCTCGTAAGTATCTATAGGTATATTATGATTAAGTATTGAAGTAGATTCTTGAATTTTTTCTATTTTTATAGCCGAGTTCTTGTTTGAATATGGTAAGGCGTGTAGTTTCTTAACATTATTTTTTCTCGATTTTTTTCCATCTTGTAGGAAAAAATTTGTGTGCCATCATAGTTCATTTATGAAAAAGAAGAAAGAAAATAACAAACGAGGTGTTTCCAAAAATGCAGACTGTCGTGCATCTATTTTGGTCCAAATAAAAAAAAATACTAAAAATATTCGGTACAAGGATCCCTATGCAAGGGTAGGTACCTAATTTATCAATATTCTATTTAATTTTTATTCTAGTTATTTTTAATATCGTATAAAGTTGACCAAAGTTTTTTTTATTTACAGCAGGTGGCAATATAAAAGGCTTTACGTTTTTTTTATACAAGGTAAATTACATGTATATTGGTGTTGGGTGTGGCTCGGTGTTTGGCTATTTTCTTGGTTGGTTTTTGGTTTTTTATTATTACATACTTGATAATTTATAGACTTTTTTTTGTTCAATGTGTGAATATTTATAATTTCGACTTTTGTAGTTATCAGGATAAGAATTAAGTCTTTTTGTTCTGAGCTTGAAGTTTGAAGGCCAACACATAGCGAAGGCTTACAATTGAGCTAAGCACCAAAAGACTTCATGGATGACTTACATTTTATCTACAAGGCACTGCATGGTAGTTTTTAAAATTTAAAGTGAATTTTATTTGTTTAAAATGTAAAACCAATAATATGTGACCTAGGTCAGTCAGAACATGGCTTTTCAAGTGCTGCCACTGAGGCCCACTTAGTATTACTGGAAAAAATTAAACAAACTGTTTACTCGGTTGATATATTTCTGTCTGGACCAAACAGTCACTTCAATGTCAGTGGACAAAAATTGCCCACTGAGATTATTGCTTATTTTAACGTTTTGAGATCCCTAGACCACAAAAAACATGTTTTCCCAATTAAGTTGGTCTGTCTGTGAGTTAAGATCAAAAACTATTTCACCTAGGAAAATTTGGTCAAAAATGTATTTTTCACCTTGCTTGATTTGCTAATCGAATTAAAAGAGTTAATTTGGGAAAAAAATCATAGCTTTATCTCAATAACATTTAAAAATTAAAAAAAAAAAGAGAAATAGAGAAAATAAATTAGTCGGTTAAATTTATTATTTCCACGACTTAAATTAGGAGCAATCTGAGAGTGTTGAATGTTGAGTTAAAAAAAATCGTAACTTCGCTTCTATAATGGTTGAAAATCTCAAAAAAAAATATTGACTTAGTGGGTCCTCTAATAAATATTAAAAATTCGAAGCTCCTTGTTTTAAATTAGAGGTATTGTTGGAAGGTTGGACACATTTAAAATGAAATATTGTTTTGTCTATAGCAGTTGAAAAACTGAGAATTCAATGGGAAATATTCTTATTATTATTGAGCTTAGGTGGCTCTAATAAATAATAAAATGTGGCATTTTCTTAACGTAAAATATGGGTGTAATTGGAAGATTAAATATTTTTAAGAAGTTCATCTCTGTAACAGTTGAAAATTGAAAACAGGAAATAACATAGGGGGCCTTCTAATAAATAGCATAATCTAGTATCTCCTTGATCTAAATTGAAGGTAGTTGTGGAGGGTTGAATACTCAAAAAGTAATAATTTCTTCTCTTTTTCTATTAATAACCTGAAATAAAGAAGTAGAATTTGGCATCTTCCCAGGGTTTCTCTCGAAGACTCATATTGTATATTAAAATCTGAATGTTGTCTTTATGGCAGTTAAAATTCGGAAAAAAATTTAAAAACTACTAGGTGGGGTCCACCTAGTAGTTTTTAAATAGGCGTAATAGGCGTATTTTTGGTGTAGTTGAATAAGTAAAAATTCATAAGAAATACTTGAAAAAATATTAATCAATTTTTGTTTGTTTAGCTAATAGGTTATTTATTTTGTAAATTTTAGGAGGGATTATTTGGATTAATTGTAATGGAAGTAAAGCATAATCACAGCTTAAATACTGCCGAAACTTTGCGGTTTTTATCAGCTGATGATACTATAAGAAACAATTTTCTTGAATACTTTAATGATGGGATGGGAATTGCTGAATCTCATAAGCATCACCAAAGCAAACTAGAATTATTGTCCGATGATTTCGAAAAAGATTTAGCAAATGGCAGTCTTAATCCAACACTACGGACAATTCAGTGGTGGCATGATCAGTGGAGGTTATTAAATTTAGGTCCAAGAACTGGAGAGGGATTAATTGAGGTATATTTATACACCCTGTCCAATATAATTCACTTTACAGGGATCTCTTAAATTCAGAAAAGCTTGCTCAATACAAGGATTGAATTTTTTATAAGTATCCGAATTGTTTCCATAATTTTTGAATAAGATTGAAATGGTGGAAGTTTTTTTATTTTTTCTTTATTCTTGGCATTTTTCAACCTTTACAGGTTCGTTCTATTAAATTTTTGATCCAACGCTACAGTTTTCTACCTCCATCATTGACTTTTTTTGTAAGTAGTTTAAATTGGTGTATTTATTCTCAATTCAACGATTTTTAATAATTTATATTTTAAAGACAATTTCATTTCATTGAAGAAACATTTTGTTACAAAACATTGCTTGTGGGGGGTATCATTTTAAAGGACATTTCTTTTAAATTTCAAAAAAATATATGTAAGCATAAAAAAGTTTCTGAGGGCGCTCTTAGGTGTTAAGGGACAAAAAATCATTAACTTTTTGTATAGTATGGGATAATCTCTGGAACTACTAGATCGAATTGAACAACTATGTATCTATATTTCTCTTCTCAGTATTGTTTTTGTAACCTAAATAAAATGTCCTTCAATTCATCATATTATGTCATGGCTTGTAGCAAAATGTGAAATTTGAGCCGTTCAGAGGAAAAGTAGTATAATCAGGGATTTTTAATTTTTGAGTTATATAATGATTGTGGTTCCTAGAGGCATAATACATCTATTGGAAAAGTGGTCTAAGTGAAAGTTGTTAATGAGAAATTGTGAACAAAATTCTTGAAAAGTATAAACGTGATTTTTTAATTCGCTCCAACGGAAAATGTCGCAAAACGTCGATTTTTGTAATATTTACTTTAATGCAGTTTCTTCTGAACGGATAATTTTAATAAATAAAAATAGATAAATTTGATGATGGTAGTCGAAAACCGAAACGTCGGATCGAAATTTAATCATGTCATTCTTGTAGGGTTAGCAAGTGACAATGACAATGTAGCATTTATTTTGAAATACCTTTTAAAATTACAAAATAAAAATAAAATATCGCTTTTCAACATTCTAGTTTTTTCTCAAAATTTGCGAAAAAATCGGAAATTGGAAAAAATTCCAGCAGTATTTTAACAGACCAATTATTTAACATTTTCATAATTTAGCCCACATTGCATCTCTTATGGTTTAGAAGAACCCTGTAGAACGCATTCTTATACATTGTATTCGATAGGTGCAGATCCTCGTGCGCACTTTTATAAATATTTTAACACACATATTTTTTTGCAGAAACTTATAGAAAAACAACAAATATATAAAGAACATGGAAGTACATTAATATTTACCGAAAATCCATTTGCCTTGGTTATAATCACTCCATTGATGAAAAGAGCACATTCTCTTTCCTCATCAAAAAATATTGTGTTTATGGATAGTACCTCTGCCTGCGATTCAGAAAATCACGTAATCACTTTTTTGCTAACAACTTGTGCAGCAGGTGCCGTGCCATTGGCATTAATTATTTCGAAGGGTCAATCATACGAGTGTTATTGTGCAGGCTTTCAATTAATTCAAAAGGCTGTTCCAGACTGTTTTAGTGGCCAAGGATATCCACAAATTTTTTTAACTGACCAAAGTATGGCAGAAATAAATGCAATACATAAGGTTTGGCCTAACAGTAGGACATTGTTATGTATTTTTCACGTACTTCAAGCAGTTTGGAGATGGCTTTGGGACCAAAAACATAATATTGCAAAAGCTAACCGTCAAACTTTAATGAAGGACTTCCAGAAAATACTTTATTCCAAATCTGAAGGAGATGCTGAGGAAGCATTTATCCAGGCCCTCAAAAACTCAAAATATGAAAATTGGACTAAATATGTGGAAGAATATTGGACATTCAAAGAAGAATGGTGCTTAGCATTTAGAAACCATCTAACCAGAGGTCATAATACTAATAATTATTCAGAAATCACTGTAAGGATTTTCAAAGATAATGTTTTGTGCAGAGTAAAAGCATATAATGTAATCTCTTTGGTTGATTTAACCTGCACTGCACTTGAAAAATATTATATTAACAGATTAAGGGAATTTTCAAATGGTAGAAGTAGTTCCGCGCGTCTCTTTCTGCAAAATCTTATTGGAAAGACCGTATATTTAAGAAAGGAAGAAATTACTCAATTATCTTTGAATGAATATCTTGTACCGAGTCAAAGGGACGTTGAAGAAATGTATTTTGTGAATGTATATGATGGTTTTTGCTCGTGCCCTATAGGCCAAAATGGAAGATTTTGCAAGCATCAGTGTGCTATTTTTCATTTTTTTGATGTTAGTTCTCAAAATTTCCCACCAGTAACGGTGGATGATAAATATGAGATAGCAAAATTAGCTTTGGGAGAATGTGCACCGCCAAGATCATTTTATGAGCCTTTTATGCCATGCAAACAATCATCATCTACCCAAGAAACGAAGTTCGAGGTAAATGTAAAACATCTGCACACTGAACTTGATACACCGATTTTAAATATCACCGAAATAGGTGTCTCAAACAATAAATTTGAACACGATAACTCCGATGGTCAATTTCACAGTTTGTGTGAGGAGCTGAAGAAAAATCATGAAAAATATGGATCCTCTATTTCTGGAATAGTTTCTCTTAGGAAACGTCTCGGCAAAATTAATAGTAAAAGTCAATGGGAAAGTTTACTACATACAGCTGGTAATTCTGTTTCCCTGAAGAATCGTCCTGGTGCAGCCATTAGGTACGAAATAATATCTATTGTTTTTCATTTATGATACCAAATATTGTTCATTTTTAGAGTTCAGCCAACTTCCATAGCCAGGCGAAGACCCACGGTCACAAAAGGCAGTAAACGATTGCCTTCTGGAAGGCCAGCCTCTGGCGAGAAAGTTGCAAGTAAACGCCCAAGGAATCTAAGTTTAAATATAAATCTTAACAGGGCAAACGCAAAATCTCATGGAAGGAATCATTAAACATTCGACAACAATTTATTTATTTTAATTCGTTATCGACCTGAATATTAGCATTTTATGATCTTTATATCAGGGTAAATAAAGTACTATTTCAACAAGTATGGTGTTTTAGTTTTATTTATTAATTTTTTGCATGTACCAAAAAATTATATATTTTTTTCTTTTATCTCACGTGCAGGTTAATATGTCATAATAAAGAATTTCCGTTTAAATGATATTTTTCCACAGTCATGCGGAAAAATCAATTTTCCGCACCGATATCTGCGCGAAAAAATAGTTTTTCCGCACTAGTGCAGATTTTTTTTCCGCACGAATGTCGTTGCGAAAAATCTTCCGTGCGGCTGTAGAAAAAGTTTATTTTAAATTTTATAAAATGTACCTCCACTTTTTTCCGCCCCTGGAAAACATTTCTTTTCTCTTTCTAAGCTAAACGAAATATGCTTTAATTTAATCCCCAAAATCGCAACTTTATAAAAACCAACCCTATTTTTTTCGGTAGGTGATTGTAAGATCATGTTATCTAAAAAGAAAGAAAATGCAAAATTATTAGGTTCAAAACTTCGCGCGATCGATCATTTTTACCGTTCAAATTTCGCGCGATCTGCATCGAGTCGATTCGGCCAATGAAATTGCTTTATTTGGCCTAATCGTCTGGTGACTGTAAGGAATGTTTAAATGCCACCGGGCAGTTCGGTGCGCCGGTCTGGGGCCCAAGGTTCAGAAGGGCCCCACGATGCCGCGGATTATAAAGTATTTTTGTATCGAAGTAAGTAAAATGGTAAAACATCAAATATGCAAACCAAAAAAAATGAAATAATAATTAAGCTACATTCAATAAAGTCACAGTATAAGATACCTATACGTATCTACTAATGAAATATATCGACCATCCGCCCATGCCTAATATTCGTTGAGAGCCCGAGAGCGTTATAAGATCCTTTACATAAATAGAGCACTATATAAAAATCGGCCTCTCCTATTGGTCGATCCGCATGGCCCTCCGCTCGCTTCGCTCGCTACGGGGGCTCAAGAAAAGGAAACTAACCAGGTGCTCACCCAAACTAACCCAAGACATACCCAAAATCAAGAAAAAAACTGTTTAGAAATATAATCTTAAAAAAAATTTTAAAAAGCAACGGGGTTTGAACCCGGGCCGTCCAGGTGAGACCCAGCTATCTAAACCACGAGAGCAGCCGAGAGCTCTTGACAGAAATTGATTGCATCACGAAGACATATTGTAATACGAGATGGATCGACCAATAGGAGAGGTCGATTTTTACATAGTGCACTATTTGTGTAAAGGATAGTTTAAACAGTGAAATCGTTTCCTCCCCCCACGGCAAATATTGTGGGGGCCCTCTTTTCATAAATTGACTAAGACTAAGAACCTAATAATAATAATAAACTATTTTTGTTATAAAATATCGCAGCGAAGTTAGATTTAACAGATCTAATAGATAATTTTGCTAATGCCAAAGTCAGAAAAAGATCATTATTTATTTTAGTTTGTTATTAGTTTTTATATTTTGTCTAAAGAGTTTTTATTTTATTACTTTTATGTGGTACGGAAAATATCATTCTAGATATTAGTAATACAATATCGCAGGGAAGTTAGATTTAACACATCTAATAGATAATTTTGCCAATGCCAGTTTATTATTAGTTTTTATATTTTGTTTAAAGTGTTTTTATTTTCTGGTTTTTTATGTGATACGCAAAATACCAATCTATAAATTTTGGTATTAACGAGCTTTCATCCTGAATAAAAATGTATTTTATTTTCTTACTTTTCATGGGATACGAAAAAATATTAGTTTTTATTAGTTTTCATCCTGATTAAAAAATATTGTTATATTCTTACTTTTTATGTGATACTTATATATATCATGTATTACCTATGAGAAATGCCTTAACTTAGTTTTAAAATATACAAGGGGTAGGGGCCCATAAATATCTTTTGCCCTGAGGTCCACGAAACCCTAGATCCGCCGCTGCCTCAGAAACCGGACATTAGTATCGAATATACTAGACACCTGAATATCACGGTTTTTATTCAATTAGCATTTGTAATTTTGGATAACACACAGACAAGGATTTTGAAAAATGTAGTAATATATCATATGGATACTAGACACAAATGCAATGACTTGTCAAGGTCATTTCCATAGGCCTCACATTTATCAAGCTTTCAGTGTTGTAGGTGGTCAGAGATACTTATATCATTTTTGATACAAAAAGCCTAACAAAGTTCTATTAGTTACATGCGTCGCATCCTCGCCTTGACCTTAAAGCAGTATTTGGCACAATATTAACAGCTAAGTGGGTCTAATTACAATGCGAGAGACATATGAGTAAGTTTCTTTCACATACTTTAATACCAGTAGAATATCGTGCACTTTTCTATACAGTTGTATGTAATTCTGATATGCAATAGAGCATAATATGCAAAAACTGACTTTAATTATGGTTTATATTTCATACAGAATTGCCAATTTAATTAGGAATTTTGAGTATGAACACGAATTTCTGAGTTTAAACTAGAAATAGTTCTGATTGCAAGTTGCAAATTCTGAGTTCTCGGATTTGACATCAATATGATATTCCGAGCTCAAATTCAGCATTTTGAGTCAGACTCGGATATATGGGTTTAAAAGCTTATTATTTTGTATTCCAGTTTATAGTCTATGTCATTATAATATCAATTAATTTGGCTATTGTACAAAATCCAATGGCGTAAATTACACCCACGCAAACGCGGCACGATGCCGATGGTGGGGGGACTAAACAACCAACTGCTGCAAAAGAGGCAAATAAACAATATAACTTAAATGTTAAAAATTATTAAAAGAATTTAAATTTATTTAAATTACCAAAGATAATTTTGTATTAGGACCATTCTGATTATTTTGTATTAATTAATACAACAAAATACAACTATAATAAATTCTGGGTCATAAATTTATCTATTTTATTTTTTATTCAACGGTTTTTCCCAAACAGTAGTTAACTGTTTGAGATACGTTTCAAAAGAGGGGATGAAAGCTTCCATGCCAGCTAGGATAACTTGAATTATCTCATTATTACTCATTAGCAAATTCAGAGGTCTTTTCAGTCCTAAAGCAGACAACTTTCCAAGGAAAAGAAAGATAAAGCTGGTGAAGACCACGCCACTTTGCAGATCTGTAGTGCCAAACCTTTCGGGGTACGTGTGACTTCTGTGTTTTGATGGCAAGTTTACAGATTCTGCAGGAAGATTCTGATCTGATGAGCCCAACGGAGGATGGACAGTTACGGTGTAGAGGTCAGGATTAGGTGTGAAGAATATATCCAGGAGGCTAGCAAAGTCTTTTTGACACTCAGGGGTCCTGGTAGTTTCGTCAACCAGCTGAGTAAGTCCGTGACTTATACCAGAGTCTCGGTTTTTGACAATTTCTGCCGTTGGATAGTTCTGCAGATCTGCAGAAAATTAATTTGATTGCCAAGATTTAAGAAAAGCAGTTTATATTGGTGTTCGCTAGGTGGTCTATACAAGCAATAAATGGATTTGGTTACTCGATCTGTGCTTAATTTGAACCACATGACATCGAAGTCCTTAGGTTCGTATGTTTCTTCTCCTTGACAACATAAACAGCTAATCCAGAGTTATATCGAAATCGGGAGTAAAGGACATATCCGGGTATATTCAAGTGAACATGATTTAACTTTTGTAAGCTAAAACATGAAGCTTATTTGATATTAGTTGCTGGTGGACCGAGTTAATATTTGTGTTGATGCCTCTTATGTTGCAGAGGTCCAATTGCAGTCTATTTTCTATCCTACATAGGTACGTGAATTTTTGGTTAATTAACATATAAGTGCCGCCTTCCACCTATATAACAAAATATAATTCTATAAATACTTTGGAATCGATTTGGAACGTTTAAAGAAATACAGTTTTCTTAAAAAGGCAAATGTGCCGCAAAAATCTAAGGCAACCAGATAATGCGGTGGCCTTGCGGTTCTGCAACAGTTAGAGTATATAAACTCATTATATTCGATTTCAGCATCCAAAAATAGTTATCCAGCACCAGTTACTCCTTGTTCCCGTCCAGATATTCATCCATCCATATCAGCATAAATGGGAATTGCCAGAAACTATGCTTTTTTGCTACAAATAAACCACCAAACCATTTCCTAAAAAAAAATCCTTAAGATCATTAAATTCTTATCCAACTGCACCTGCGACTCGGACTACTTAAAACCCTAATTAAGATATACCGTACAATTATTCAACCTAAATGGATGTTTGGAGGTTTGATCATTGAATCAGCTTCTTCATTCTGTCCAGAAATACAGAATCACGAAATATTGCAAATTGCAAATCGAAGAAAGATCGATGTTGTGTTCCTATCACAGCAAAGCGTTGCGTAACGTATTAGACGCTACGCTTCCCGTCTGCATATTATTATGACCATTCTCGCGTGCGGTAAAGTATACTTTACAGTACTAATTTACGTGCCGTACACATTACTTTAGCGCACTCTGTGCTGTATCATTTCTTGACTGCAGTCAGTGCTGTAAAAATTCTTTACCGCACTCTTGTAACAATATGTTTATATTTTATTATGTGTAATATTTCCTTTTAAATTTACTACATAATGATGCTAACCACAACTAATAGCGAATAAGCATCACATCATTACAAAACATTTTTACTAGTTTCTTCTCTATTTATATAATTAAACACCCTGTACGTAGAATATTATAAATCATTTTTTATTACGCATGCATCATAATCAGCGATTATCGCACGCTGCAGCGTGCATAAAATGATGTTTATGACGCACCTACTTTTTTAAAGGTTGCTATAGAAACATTTGACCATGTCAAATGTGACAGATTAATATATTCGTCAATATATCCCTTAAATTTAATATTTAAAATATTTTTGAGATTATGATGCATTCGTAATAAAAAATAGCGTATGATATACGTGTATAAGAGGCCTTTAAAGCCCTTGCGACTTACAAAACACTCCGCTGCGCGTCGTGTTTTGAAATTAGTCGCGCGTGCTTTAAAGGCCCTCTTATACACTTATATCATAATATACTATTATGTCAAAATTGTTATGACAGGAATTTAACTAAACCCGATAATAACAACCGCAGAGAAGCGACAAAAGTCGTCGGCACCTTTGAAGTTCGAGAGCCAAGTTCAGTTTGTCATATGTAAGAGATGACTGGTTTAATACACTGAGAGAAATGTAATGAAGGGAAAAGAAATGCTATACACCGATAAAACATGTAATTAATTACATGTTTATTATTTATTTACTTCATGAATAGTAGTTATCTTTTAGGACTTAACGGTTTAACTCAGAGTTTACTGATTTGTCGCGTTCTAATCTTTTTAAAGTGAATACTTCTTTGGTTTGATGAGAATGATTTTTCAAGGTCACATCACATCAACATGGTTAATGTTTTCGTCTAGCGTTACGAAATTTCCGTATCGTTGTTTGGACGACTAACCCAAACTAAGCATATCTATTAAAATTGTTTATAGCGTATTGGAAGTGGCTCAAATAAGTAAAATAAGTTGAGACTAAGTGAAACTAACCCAAAGTTGATTCGTCGACTAACCAAAACTGACCCAATCTATTAAAATTGATTATAACGTATCGGAGCCCGCTCAAATAAATATAATAAGTTAAGACTAAGTGAAACTAACCAAATTATAAATTTTATACCATAAGCAAAATGTATAATAAAAACCTAAGTATTTATAATGAATGTAAAGACATACTTACGTTTCCAGATCTTTTGGAAAATAAAACATGCTTATTCTTTCCCCTTCCTTGGAATGACACCCACGTAAACGTATTACCAGGTATAATGCCTTTGAAGATAAATACAGTTCACAATAGTATATTACATAACGAGAATGGTAAGTAGCTTATTACAAATAGATTACTGCACGAGCGAGCGTTGCTGTAATCGAACGAGTTTGTAATAAGCAAATTTCCATTCAAGTAGTGCACTATACTTTTTCTAAGACGATTGAACGTTAACTCTCAAATAATGTTGCTGTCAGCGAACAATACAAACAATAAAAATTTTCAACAAATCAAAAACTGGTAACGCGATGCCGTAAAATCTCGCGCTTTGAGCGGTTTAAAACCTAATTTGATTGGCATACGATGCATTATAACGTACGACTGTGCGTTAGTATTCTTTACGCATACTTGTGTGTAAGAATTGTTTTACTTATTAAGTAAACTGTACGCAAGAACGTGTTTACTATAAGAGTAGAAAAAAATATTTAACAAAAAAATTATGTGCTTCACCTTTATGAGCACACAACTGAAGTGAAACTTCTGAAAGAGATATTTGGAATTGAGTTTTTATGTTTTAAGCTTTTTTTCCTCAACTTTTGCCCTCGGTTTCGACCCTTTTTTAATCTTTTTATTGCCGAAAACCGCGTTTCTCTTTTTTTCTTATTAGTTTTTTTTAATCCGTTTTATAATTTATTAATTGTCCGAAAAGTTTTTCCGGGGTCCAGTTTTCTCCCAGGATCCTCATTTTACCCCGGCTACATGTCCTGAAAATTTCATCTCTCTAGCTATACTGGAACATGCTTAATTAAAGGGGCGTTTCACTTTGATAAACGTTTAATTTTTCTGACTTTACCCTCGCTAAACAAGTCACTTGAATAGTAATTAACACACAAACAAACCAAAGGAAACTAGCGTTCACGCAAAAATTTTGTCGTCGACGACTGTACTAAACAAATCTCGGACGAAACTAAACGGATAAGCACGTGAAGATGACAGTTGGCCGGTTTACCTCCCACTCCAAATTTTTTGGGCGGGATTTATGTTGTCGCTTCTCTGCGGTTGTTATGCTCGGACTAAACGTCTGGTCTAGATGACATTTATCAAAATCTGCTCGTCTGCGTTGCATTTTTTCCCATACCAACAAATCATTATTATAATTCGCGTCTGTAGATACCCCGTAGACAATAAATCAGATAGGTTTGTGTTTCGTGGTTCAAATGTATCATTTTCTGGTATAAAATATATTCTCGAGAGATGGAGAGTTCCGATGAAGATATATCCGAAGCAGCGAATGCAGCAGTCGGCCCTTTGATTCCACAAAAATTCTGGGACCGGTACAATAAGGAAAATGCACAAACATGTTGCAAAGAAAGAAAAAAGCTCCAAGAATTAACGAATAGG
>JAEQML010070994.1:0-16424 GCA_016904865.1 Pissodes strobi | reverse complement strand
TCTGACTGGGATATTATCCTTATGAATTTTAGGTAAGCCGTAATGGTGATGGATTCATTAATTTGAGACAAAATTGTGAGTTATCAGGTGGTACAGAATTGTTATTTTTTAATAATGAAATAATTTGTTTTTGGTATTTATTAGTCGGGGCTTGCGTTTTTATGAAATCTCCATTATCCAACAGTTCTTTGATTTTAGTATCATAATCTAATTTAGTTAAAATAGTTATCGTGTTTTCTTTATCAGCTTTCGTTAATATTAGGTTATTTTGCGTTAGTTTTGCTTTAAGGTCGTAAATTCTTTTTTATTCAGTTGAGTATTTGAATTAGATTTAAATTCTTCAGAGATGCTATATTTGTTTAGTTGCGAAATGTTTGACATAGAATTTATTGCTATTTGTGTATTAACTACCAAAAGTTCAAAATCTTTTTGGTTGTAGGATTGTGGAGAATATTTGAGCCCTTTTTCTAATAAGTTATTCTCAGTGTCTGTAAATACTGTATCTGTAAGATTCAAAATTCTTGGATAAAAAGTGTGATTGCTGTGCTGCTGTATACTTACATCAATAGGTGTGACAGTTTTTGAAGAGAGTAAACACCTTAACTTATTTAGTAGACTTTTATAATGTTTATTCACTATTAAATTAATATCTTCACGAACTTTCCTGTCCCTATACTGAAACACAAAATGACCTTCTTTCCTCAAGAGTTCAGTGTAGATCAGTTTCTGATGTTGGATGAGGTTGTCCGTTCTTTTGAACCAAAAGCATAGTTCATTCTGGAGCCAAATCGTGTATGCTTTTTGGATCATTCTTGATTGATTTTTGAGATGTTCGAAGTTTCCCTGAAAACTTCTTTAGCGCCGTTAGCACTCTGAGATCAGAAGTGATTTGAGACTCGATGAAACAAAAAAGCGACACAGACAATAGTAAATATTTTTACTAGTGTATACTATGGACCAATGTAAATTAAAAAAAAATGTGATTTGAAGTTTAAAACTCATATCTTATTTTTGACATGAGATATTTTATATTGGGCATAATTATTTTGCTACGTAGTCCATTGATTCGTAACACATTCTCGTAGACTAAATATGGCTCGGTTGGCTGCGATCCCTACGATTTTATAATTCCATTACGTTCAGTAGAAATATTGCTAATTGCCGATAGTCGGTCAAAAACCGTCCCGCGACGCGACGGTTTGTTGTGTCTTCGTAGCAAACTTAATGCAGTCTTTATTTTCGGTCGTAAAACTACCCCGTTTCCGAAGTAAAAGTTTAACGCGACATTTCCACCGAGACTAACTCACTAATTGCATGCCTTCGACGGTTTTTAATTATGGCAAATATTATTAGCGTCTACATTCGGTATTTAAATACGTTATTTATGAACAATCGCTAAAAGCTCGTAACCTCGTACAGCCTAGGCTCAAGAAAGGAAGAAATGTTTCTTGCGTTCATTTTGTTTGTGTTTTTTTCGGTAACAAAAAAATATTTGCAGTAATTATGTTATTGTATTGCAAAACTGAATACAAAATGCCAGAAGCTATTGCACTCTGCACGTACTGTAATTATTGGTTAGATCATTTACAGAGGTATTGAGTTATTATTTAATAAGCATAATATCATTATTGCAGTTAATATTCTGAAATTATGCTAAGTTAAATGTAGAACACGTAATTAATCAATTCGCATCTATCTCTAAGAAAATTGTCTTTAAAAACTGTGTTAGTTGATATTCTATGTATGATTGTAAGTATTCAATCGTTTATTTCCATATAGATATATTACGCATGTTTTGGAATTGGGCTGGGAACAATGTAAAAAAATCACCAATAATAAGAACACTAAGTACAATCACAACAGTATAATCATAATTAGTACAGTCGACATATAGTGTAGCATTTTCAAATTTTGGCATAAAGAAATGCTACTTAGTTTATATTTATTTTTATTTATTTTATTATTTATTTTTATTTTCAAACCCAATTTAGATTGGATTATTGCAATATACGTACAGTGTATTGAGCACATTATCTTGTTTTACCTTGGAAGTTATTGAATATATTTTTTAATTTTTTTATATTTATGTCTTAGTATGATACACTAGCTACTTATGATATGATAATAACATCAGGTCGAATTTTTGTCCTTGTCGGAGTAGTAGGTGCTCGACTAGGTTTCGGAAACATCTTTCAAAGGTTCTGATTATGCAGTTCAATTCAATATTTGAGCTCACTTTTAATCACTCAGGAAAATGCTCACAAGCTTTTCTTTGATCTAAAAGTTAATAAAAACAACAATTTGTTCTACACAAATGTAACATTCAGTTTGTTTATTGTTTCAAGCTAATTCGTTGCAATACCTACCTCAAACAATTTTAAAATCATAAGAGTAATCTAATGTATATTATTATTCATTTATCTAATTGTGTTTCGGTATATGATTTCTTATTGTTTTCACCGTCTTTCAAGGAGATTTCGTGTTTTCGTTTATTAAGTGCCAGGCACATATTATTTTGATAGTTAGATAGGTTCAATCAAATCGACGTTCCCAGGTAACGGTCCCCTGCAGATTTTTAAGGCTTAATTACCTGCTGCTAGGCGAATATGGTTTAGAGCAGTTCGATTAAACGAACTATGACGTTAGGTGCTCCTCTATCATGCGGTTGGGTCATTGATTTGTATAGAGGAGTGGATAAGCAATAAATAGACCAAACATGGCAAATTTACGACCGCGAAATGTAAACAAAGAGATTTCAATTTGGATTTGCGCATTAGAAAATTAGTAGGAGCTAGCTGTTGCACCGTGAAGGTAAATAGGCAGGCTCGGACTTCGAAAGTGATTATTTCACCAAATATTCGGTAGAAGACTCTTGCCGATTGTGAAATAGGCCCCAGTTAGCATAGTGAAACAAACAATAAGGTATCAATAAGTAATACTTATAATAATTAGACTTACTTGAAATAGGAAATCCCGGGTATTTTGCCTCTACTACTACAAAACACAACCATACACTTTCGGGATTCTATTTTGGTAGCATCGCCCATTGTTTATGTACGTATTGTTCAATTTAAACGAAAATCAAAATAGGGTACGCACAAGCCACAAACGTGAACCACTAAACTAAAACTAATTAAGCAACTACAGACACTAGGTCCAAAGAAAGTAAAAAAAAGTAAAAACTCGAATTATTAACTCAAAACGCCGCGCCGTCAAAACGAAAACACGTCAAAGACAAAAGCCAAGTTCGATCCTGACCGACGCCTGCTGAGACGGCAAGTGTTTTAGTGCGCATGACAAAATGGTATCTTCTTTGTTTACGTTTTTCCATTTTGCGTCGATTTTGTCATGCGCAGAAACCTGTTTTTTCGCCCATAGGTTGCCACTTTTGATTAGTGCGACAGGCGGCTATTGCTTATCCACTCCTATATAAATCAATGGGTTGGGTTCGTTATTTCAACCAAGTTAAGTTGGTAAAAATATTTCGGAGGACGGTGTTGAAATTCGTTCCGGGTTTCCCCTTTACGCCTTAGACCGGCGAGGAGTCGATAGGTCGGCATTTTTTGTGAAGCCTTTTGGACTGGTTGAAAATAATAAGGGTTATTATTTTATGATATTTGTATTACGATAATGTATTTCGACCCTAAGCAGTACCAGTATCATGGAGGCTACCTATAAAAGTATTTGTTGCGTTATTGGAATCCTACCTCCATGTGGAGAATCTATGTTGCTGTTGCTCTCATATGGCAGATGCTTGGAATTGACTGTTATTGCTATTGATCTCTATAATAGACACTATTTATTTTGTTCCACTGACCAATACGAAGAAGAAACGGGGTCATAGGACCTATAGGTATAGGATCCTCTCCACGGTTACCGCTTTAGCACACACATATCGCTTTTCCTTAACTGCGATGTCTATTTTTGCATCTTTTGGGTTAGAACCACCACTTGTGTGTTATGCCCTTGTCGCTTATCATCGGCTGGATGTTGTGTACCAATGTTTGGAAAGATCATTTTATAACTTGAAGTGCTTTGAAGATGCATGTACCGCATATATACTAATACTGGTATTAATTTGGGGAATATTTTAAGATTAGAAATACCTACTTTACGATTTGTAAGTAATATCATTTGCCTATTTGTAAGGATGTCTTGGCAAATTTATATTTTCAACAGATTGAGTGATTAGTTACATATATCTTATTTTATATCCTTGCAACAGAATAAAATTCTTGGTTTTTAAACCCTGTGCGCTATTTACCAACTCATCAGTTTAGTAGCCTATTAATTGATACAGAATATTTGCGAAATTAATCACGGTGGAGGCTGGCTCATTTCCAAACCATAAATTAAAAAGGGGGTTAGTCAAACAGACAGGTTTGATACTTTTCTCGCTTCCTGGCATTCGGGTAACCTTTCACAAAAGAATATTATACCTCGGATCAAGAGCATAATACTTAAAAGAAGGATTCTCCACATTAACATCTAAGAGTTTACAAATTTAAATTGTTATAGCTTAAATATTATAATTTTAATGATGTTACCTTTAGGATTATGCAACAAACTGAATAAGGATATTGCAGTTTTGACATTATTTTCCACCAGTATTTCATCCAGTATTTTTACACTCGAATAGAATATGTTGTAAGTTATCCAACTCCCCACACCCACACTCCGGGGTATGCCTGATACCCAGTCTATGTAGATATTAACGGGTTAAGCCTGTTAAGGGTGGGTGTCTACCAAACGCAAGAAAGGCTGGGGTAAAATGTGTGACTTCATGCTTAGACGTATTAACAGCCTGTTGATTTTTTGATATTTCTTTATCCCATGTATTATGTTCATTAACGTAACTCCTAATTGCAGTTCCTACTGTCCTGTTATTTCGTTCAACAAAATTACTTTGCGCTGAATAGACTGCATAGAAATTTTATATTTATGACATAGATTTTTAAATCTTGACTTATATGTGACCATTGTCACATATAAGTATTTGTGGACATCGAAAAACCAAGAATATCTCATTTTCTTAAATATTTTTTATATGCGGAGACTTGGAACTACGCAAAGGGTATGGGAATGTGTATTTGGAAAACCAATCTCCAATAATTAATAACCATTTATTTCCTTTTTTCGACCTAGAAAAATGACCCACTAAGTCTACTGCAATACTCCCAAAAGGAAGGTTTACTTCTTCTCTTTTCCCATGAGATCCATTCGAGCAAAATTTGAAGCTTTTTGTGCTTCACAACCTAAACAACATCTCAGGAACTTCAAGACATCACGCTTCATCTTAGGCTAATAATAAAATTCTTGGACACGTTCAAAGTCTTGTAGAAACTGAAATGACCTGACGTGGGTGGCGAATGATAATGCTCAGTTACTTCAGAGGTCTGAGGGGATGGTTCTAAGGTCTCCCCCAAAGCAGTTCCAGCTCATGTATAGTGCTTTTATGATGGTGATGCAATTATTTTTATCCAGTTGTATAGGGTAAAGTATCCTGAAGATTCTCTCTACATTGGCCAGTTGAAATGATTTCTCAGTTCCCTTCATACCGGCATGTCCTGGCATCCAACATATCCTGATATCAAATTCGTTTGCATTTAATTCGATTATAATATGTTTGGTTAGAAAGAATATGTGATCTAGATCCTTAGTTCGTTTATTGTTTGAGACTTTTCATTGCACTAAGAGAATTCCTAAATATTTTTCGAGGATTTTTACCGTTTCTGCCGTACAGATTGTAGTATAGTTTAGTAATTCTGAAGAAAAACTGAACCCAATATTTGGACGGTAAACCCCAAATCCATCTTCATTAGGCTTTGTTCTAGAGATGCATATGATAATATTGGATTAGGTATCTATTCTTCATTTCAAGAAATGTGTGTGGATTATTATATTAATTTTTTTAAGTTTAGGTTTACTGCTGGAATTGTCATCATTTGGTAATCTTTGTTGTAATTATATGAAGGTAAAGTTTCATGTTTTTGTATGTCTTCTTCATACTGTAGGTTTTCAGGAAGTACCATTACGCAATATGGAAGTTCTCTGTTATAAAAGTATCCCATGGACATGCCCATATGTCTCAACTCCATAATATTTTCCATCACAGAGTTGTTTATTAAATATATATTTTTAATAATAAATTTCATAAAGGCTTGTGTAATGTATGCGCTTACGACACCATACCTGGCATAGCTGTACAGGTTTTTATATATGCAGGAAGCACACTGAAGAACATACATACCAATAATAGTGAAAATTTTACCCTCGCTAAAAGTTTGACGGCAACGGGATCTGAAAGGAAGTCGAAACATGGTTTTGGCAATTCCGTTTTGCAGAATGAGTATTTTTATGATCTGACTGGAGCTTTCGATCCATGCAGTCCTCAAGTGCAAAATTGCATACTTTTTACTTGCAAGCTGTTTGCTCAAATTTTCAGTGTGACCATTTCAGGAGACGTGCTGTCAAGAGTCATGATAAGGAAGCTGACAGCTTCCTGCTCTTTCAAAGAATTATTACACCTTATTATCAGTTTTTCTCATCTGGCACCCTGAGGGGGGTGAGGACCATGAAACCTGTCTTAAGCTGTTGAGATGAAGTACATTTCTGTAGCACCAATCAGCAGTGCGTTTGATAGTCCTCACCATAGACAATGGCTGAAGTATCATCTGCAAATAAAATAACATAAGTTTCATTCACAAAGAGTGGAAAGTCATTGACAAATATCAGAAAGAAGATAAGACGCTGCCTTGACAGGTACATTTCTATTTACTCATGTGCTAATTCTCCTATTTCATAGAAATAGAGTTCATTTCAAACAAATCTCATAAATGCTGTCGAAGGCTTTAGTAAAATCAAAGAATATTTCTACGGTTTATTATTGAAGTTGTCCAGAATCTTCATGTAAAATGACACAGTAGTAAACAAAAAGCCCAAACTGTCTTGACGTTAAGATTCTAAATCTCCGGAAAAAGTGGAGAAGTCTTATCTGAAAGGTCTTCTCAAAGACTTTGGAAAAACGGACAGGAGCGCAGCTGGCCTGTTGTTGTTAATATCTCCAGTTTGACATTTTTTTCTGTACAGGCATTACAACTGCTTTCTTTAGTTGATTGGGAAAGTAAGTATGCTCAAAAGATAAGTTGATTACGCATGTGATTGGAGCATAGATGTGATTAGCAACTCACACGGAAATTCATCCAATCCACAAGACCTTATCTGAGTATCAGTTTTATGATGCTGTAAGATTCATCTGCAGTCGGAGGCATCAGAAATATGGAGGAATATATTTCATGGGTTGGTTGTAAGCTCATGAGTTCAGATTCCTCCACTCTCGTCACCTCAGGTGTTGGTTTTTATTAGGCTTGACAATCACATGAGAGTTTATTATATCCAATGCAGACTTAGACATATTTGTTAATGTTTTAAGTCTGTGCGAGTTGTAGCTTCGCTGCATAGGATTTCAGTTGATATTTCTACTGTAGTGTAAGGTTATAGTCAGGAGTTCTCGACAATTTATGATGGTCTCTTAATGTTGATCATTCATTGGTAAGAGCTGAAGTTATCCATGTTTTGTTCCCTGTGCCAGATTTCCTGGTCGATAGTGTAGTGCAGTAATTGAACATTCCTCTTACTCCATATCTTGCATGGTGAACATCCATCGTTTTTTTTTGATAAAAGATAATTCTGGTAATTTTAATTTTCAATTGAAAAGGTTCTTCTAGAAATGGAGATACTATTTGCTTTCTTTACGCCAGCATGGAGAACATGCATTTTGTGGTGGGAGAAAGTTGCACCAAGAGTTTGAGTTTGACAACCTGTGCATTTGTAAATGCATTGTCTATAAGTGTATGAGATCCATCTTAAAATCTTGACGGTTCATGACAAGTTTGATTTAGACCACAGATATCATAAATTGTCTTTCTCTGAATTGATTCGGTTATAAGTCACAAGTCTACACAAACGGAAAAAAGAGATGTAACGTGCACTCAGCAGTACCGAGACACTAAAAATACTCAGAAATCTTACCTACTGGTGGATGGTAATTCTGGAATCTGGAATCTGGAAATGGTGAGAGGGTGGCCTTGAAAGGCCACGGCACTTAGACTCTACTGGACCCCCTGTGCACCTTCCCTACGTCAACCAATCCATTTAGGCCATCGACCAGCCTAGAGTTGTAAAAAAGACGGCGATGTTGCCCGAGGAGGTTGTTCTGAAAAAAGCCATGGTTGGCCATCGTCCTCCCATAATGGATTCCCTTAGTTCCGAAACAGCGTCGCAATCGCAGAGCAGATGCACTACTGTTTCGTCGTTCTGTTCACAGCCTCTGCATAGAGCTGTCTCGAATAATCTCATTATGTAGAGATGCTTTCTTAGCTGGCAGTGTCCAGTTAGTATCCCCGCCACGAGTCGTAGATTCTTCCTTGACATGCCTTTGCTGCAGACTCACTGGAGTAGCTTAGTAGCTCCCTGGCAAGTGACAGCCAGTTGTTTCGTCCTATCTTACCTTAAAGTCTTCATGGCTGATCTTTTTATTATCTGGATCAACGTCGCGATAGGTAGGTTTGAAGGGCCGGGTTCGTTGAACCGGCTGCCTTCCTAGCCAATTTATCCGCTAATTTGTTGCCTTCGCACTGTGTATGTCCTTTAACCCAAAATTTTGGTTTTGCGGGCGGCATCCTCCAGTGAATTATGGCATTCTAGTACTGACCTGGCTGTAAATTTATAACTCTTCAGGGCCAGTAGAGCTTGTCTACTAACTGTCCGTGTAGATTTTAATAATCGTGTACTCAGTATTCCTGCGAACAATCTCTTTTACGGCTATAGATAGCAGAAAATAGCAGCAAGTTCAGGCTGAACTATGCTTACGCGTACCTTCATAAACCATTTGAGTTCAACTCGCAAGCTACGAGAGCAAATTCCATAACCTGCTCCTTCCTTGGTTTTGAGCCATTCATGAAAATGCTAACCGTACCTTCAGTTTTAAGCTCATTTAGTTTTATTTGAAAATCGTACAGTTTGTCGAAGACAAACATGGGAAGTGTGCTGTCTGCTCTGGCCTGCAGTAACGGCAGTCTTCCGACTGCTTCTTCCCGCAGACGAGGCGGCGCCGGCGCGGCGATTAGTCTCTCCATATTCTACACTGGGTTGCACACCAACGACTCTGAGTCTCTGAGCAATACAGTGATAGCCACCTCCTTTAGATATATATCTAGAGGCGGCAATCACAACATTACTTCCATGGCTCTGATTGGGGTTGATCTCATAGTTCCCGTTATGGTTAGGCAGGCAATTTTCTGTACCTGACTGAGCTTAAGCATTGTCCTTTTTTGTTGACTCTTGGGCTACCAGACTACGGCTCTATAGGCAATCATGGGTTTTATGATAGCAGTATAGATCTACATTTCGACCGCGGGTTTCATACCCCAGTTCTTCCCACGGTCTTGCGACACTGTTCATAAGAAATGTATGCCTTGTAGATGGTACTTAATGTAGATGTTAATACGTCGATCGTTAGTAAGTACATTTAATATAAAGTACTGCAGCTCATCTTCACTTAGCCAAGTTTAAGTCAATCGTTGGAATTTAACAGGTTCTCCTCCAGATTTTTGTTAGCCATGATTTTAAAAGCTTTGTATTCTCCCGATTTCACTGGCAGTGATTCCACAGTGAATTTTTGATCAAGCCCAAAGTTGCATTTGAGTAGTCTAACAGCTATATCTGTAGATATTTTAGAAACAAATAAGACGTTTGCGGAGATGATGCAATCAGTTTATTGTCAGCAGTCTTCTTCTGGCCTGCCATTGCAATATTTTAAAATCAAATAAAAAAATGGTAAAATACAACGTAAAGTATAATAGTTTGGGTTAGTTGCAGAAAAAGTACAGCGTGCAACACGTGTGAAAACCCTTTTTTCACACTCGTGTGACTTAAGCCGAGGACACATTATTGTCATGTCACGTGAGCTCACGTGATAGCACGTTAGGCATGAGACACGTGAAAATACGCATGGGAGACAGATTTGTATCACGTCACTCCTCTTCTATTGTGTCACATCTCATACTTGTTGGTTCAGCTGGTGTTTCAATTCAAGTAGTTTAACAAAGAAATGGAAAATGGTTTTTCAAAGATATGGAAAATTTAGAGTCATTTATGTGGCTGAACTCAAAAACTACCTATAGGTCAATATGGGTACATGAGATTAATCAAAGAACACAACAACTTGGTGAATACTCGCGTTTAATACAAGAATTACGTAAACATCCTAGAAGGTACCACATGTATTTAAGAATGAATGAAGAAAAATTCGAATATATACATAGCCTTATTAAAAATGATGTAAGAACACAAAATACACAGTTTCGAAAGGCACGTAGCACGTGAGCCAAAAAATCTGTACTGAGATAAAACTCACGTGACGTGACAACAATGTGTCTCAGACTCCAGTCACATTCGTCCGCTGCTCGTGTTAAAAACTGCCCTACTCGCGTGAAAAATATAGTTTCCAGCACTTGTTGCACAATATAGTAATGTATAATTTACGTGCTGTATTTCTGTATAACAAAGCACTTTGCAAAACCTACTTTCTGCCTGGAAAATCGAAAGAAACACTTAGACGCCAAACAAATAATGTTTTAATTGCACTATTATTAATAAAAATATGTGTGTTCAAACTTTAGTGAGTTAATTTTTCATCCATTAAATAATTTTTGTAAAATGTGTATAATAAATTAGGAATCCCTAATTCGGCAGTAGCCCACCTAGTAGAACTAAATCATAAAATATATATATAACTACAACCTAAAATCAATATCCTGTTAAATCCTGAAACACCCGACCACCGAGTTTCAAAAAATAATTTCGGACGCCTTAATTTCGAACCTGCATATTTTTATTATCTTCAGCTGTATCAACTACATTTTCATAAATACCTCATAAACTATGAATTTAAGCAGGTTTTTATTTTGGCCTTTCTGACCGATCAAAATAAAAATGGTGCAATAAGAGACAACCACTGATTATCAATATTTTGGCAACCGGACGTCTTTGTTTTTCTGTTATTAAAAAAATTGCTCGTAATTACTTATAGAGACAATAATGCCTTTGTTATTGTTGTTGGCAGTGACGTACGTGATTCTAATACGACAGAAAAGAGTAGTAAGGAAAAATAGTGTTTATTATTGTCATCAATTTATATCAAGATTCGTATCAGAAAAATGCAGGCAAATGAATAGTATAATATAGATAATTTACAAGTTAAATAGGTACTGCTAAGGTACGTATATCTGAAAAAGCCTATTTTTCTCCCATTATATTTATTAGATTGCGATTATGCGAAATTTGGGTGTATTATTGTTCAAAAACACGGCATCAGCTCTCTCTTCCTCAAACTGAAAGCACGGAATGAATCCATATAGAAGTTCATATAAATAATTTGCGAGCTAAATAGGTACTTCCAACGCACGTATAACTGGAAAAGCTTATGCCCTTATCATTATATTTATTAGATTGCGATCATGTGAAATTTTAGTGTATTATTGTTCTAAAACACCACATCAGCTCTCTCCCTCAAACCGAAAACACGGAATGAATCCATATGAAAGTGCATATAAATAATTTACGAGCTAAATAGGTACTTACAACGCACGTATATCTAAAAAAGCCCATTTGCATCTAATTATATTCATTAGATTGCGATTATGTAAAATTTCGCGAAAGAGCAATATATAGAGCTATATAGGGGTGCTCTCTATGTTATTCGGAGGCTGTGTAAAGGGTAGGCATTTTCTCAGGTATACTTCGACACTTTTGTGTGCTGATATACATTTTTTGATGATATTCCAATTGTGTGCTGACATAAATTTCCTGATATTATTCCAAGTATATCATGGTTAAGAAGCAGCTTTCTTACTAGAGTAGCATTTTTATTTCATCCACGAGGTGCATGTATGGGCCTGATTCATTGATTATCGAAAACCTTTAATCATGCCAACATATGAATATCATCGAAAGTTTTCGGGCAACAACAATCGAATAACGATATCTCAATACATTGGCATCAAAATGCCCAAGTGGAAAAGATCAATTAAGAAGCAATGCTTGTCAGGAAGGGGAGTACGTAAGGTCTGCGTGCTGTCTTCGCTTTTCCTTAGGCCATAGATGCTTTGAACGGAATATAAGGTGAAATATAAAGAATCATTGTTAATATTCGATAAGCTGATGATATTGTTATATTGGTGGAAGTTATAGATTATATAGTTCAGCATATTTAAATTTCAATATGTCTATAAACGCCCTTAATCCTTTCGCTCCCAATGGGTTATATATCTCCCAAAAGATGTTTGAAAGAATTCAGCGCCCGTTATCCCAGTGGTGGTAGTACGGTGTCAAATCTAATATTCCGACTTCAAAATAGGGTCGCGTTTCCTACCAAATGGCCTCTGTCGATTTGTTTACGTTGGGCTGAACACGTACTTCGGTTAGACCTGCTTATTTGGTATTTAATCACGTTTACCCAATATCATATTTACCATAAAAGTAATTAACGGGTCATCTATGGCCCAGTTGGTGTTTGGTGATGGAATATATTTGTGGTGCTACCAGGAATAATATGCATTTTTTTTTTAAGAACAAACCCTTGGCTGAGAGAGAATTGATGGAGGTGACAGATCATTTTTCTGAGGGAGGATGAATTCGTTGCCGATAGTGGTTCAGAATATGTTGAGACTTTTGCAGAGGATTCAAGTGATACGTTTTCCGGGTCATCAATAAGAAAACCAAAAAAAAAACAACGTGGAAAACAAAGCCCTCAAAGTAAATAGAAGGAAGTTGAATATGGAAACGAGTCGCCTCCAGGAAGCTTATTATCTGAAAAAATTGAGGATTAAGAAAATTAAAATAACCCGTGATAATTTTAGATCAGTTCCACTGATCAGTTCCGTAGATCAGAATTTTGTTCCAGGGCTACTATTAAAACTGAAAAATCTTGCATAAATCGAAAGACCATCCTCGGAGTTTGATCTTTTTCTCCAACTGTTTTCTAAGAGTTTTATTTTTTAATTTCGATCACTGTGATAACGAATGAAAAATTGAAGGTATTGGAAGCGGAGGAAAAAAAATCAGTAATTAAAACTGATCAATATGAAATAATGATAGTATTAGGTTGTCTTACAATGAGGTACCTGCACAAATACATTGGTATACAAATACTTCACTTGGAAACAAACTGATCAAATAAACAATTTCCAGGAACACATCCCATCTCATATCTTCCAAGTTATAATTTAATTCTTTACAAAAACCAGAAGGAGCTCGCAATAATTATTACATGAAAGAGGTGCCAACGTGTTTGAAGCACACGTTCTCCCAAGACCGAAGTGATACCACTTTTCAAAGTGTTGATGAGGTTAAGTCCTACCTGTCAAGCTCATAAAAAGGAGTGAAGTCATGGGTGATATGCGGATACACATACGATTTGAATATATGTTCAGGAAGAGATAAAAATAGAAGCTAAAACTCAACACTACGAGAGGGATTAAGCAAAAATAGTTATTATATATCTGGATGGTGATGAAATATATTTGTACTGGTGGTATATATGTATTTTTGTTCCAAAAATAAACAATAAACCCATATTTGAAAGACAATTGATGGAGTTGGCAGAACATTTCTCTGATTTAGAGGATGAACCTTTTGCCGATAGTGGTTCAGAATAGAAAGAAAGTTTAAGTTTAACTTTAAAATTCCAAATAGACCACAATGTTCATGGACGTAGACAGGATTTTTTCTCAGGGGGGGCGAACCGTAGATAAGGCCGCAGTGGTTCCCGCAGGCGATGGCTAAGCCGTCGCAGGCGGGAAATTTTGGGGTGCCACGCCCAATTTTTACCCAAAAGTTGTTAAAATCGTTAAAAAATACAAGGATTCGGCACACTCTTGAATGGCATGGCATGAATGGTATGTTGAAAAATGAGTCGGTTAAATTCGGAAATTGAAATTGAAATCGGAGAGAGTCAAAGTCGAGGAAGAGGTCACCATCTGGGTTATGGTTTTCTCCCGCAACACTCAACTTATATATGACTGTATCTATGTCCCACCCTATTCTAATGCTAATACTTACCAAATATATTGCACTGCTGTTGAACTGGTGGCTGATTTGTACCCTAACTGCTCAATCACCATTGTGTAAATTACGTATAATTTGCGGAAAGTCAAGTGGGCAAATGATTCACTAGGCCTACCCATCCACAGCTGAACCTTTTATTGAGACCTTTTCCTTTCTAGACCTACATCAGTTGAATAATATACCTAATGCAAACGGTGTTTAAAATTAGGAATAATTATAAGTTTCCCATATGGTTTGACCAAAATCTGAAATCTAATGTATTCCTTAAGAATCACGCACATCATAGATTCAAGTCTACTAAAAATCCTTATGACTATGAAATATTTAGTAACCTCCGAGCTGTATGTAAAGATCAAGCATAGCAATGCTATCGCTTTTATACAAATGCAGTCGAAAATAATATTCACAATGATCCTAAAGCCTTTTGGAACACAAGTTGGGTAGTAGGGTGTTGCCTTCTGCCATGAGGCGCGGGGAAGTGGTTGCTGAGGAAGGGGGAGGCATAGAAAATTTGTTTTCAGATCACTTTTCTTCTGTTTACAGACCTTCACAACTCAACAACAACTGCAAACAAACTAAAATTAACAAATTTTTGTATAGGGTTTTCTGAGATTTTGGACAAACTATGTTCTATTGGAGTTGACAAGGGGCCTGGTCCTGATGGATTACCACCACTTTTTCTTAAAAACTGTGCTTTTGATTTCTCTAGGCCATTATCGCTCTTGTTTAACCAATCACTTAGCACAGGAATATTTCCAAGGGGATGGAAGACACCTATTTTCAAGAAGTATAGTTGTCAAAATGATGTTAAGAATTATAGACCTATATCCATTTCCTCTCACATACACCTAAAGTATTTGAAGATCTTGTTACAGACTTTTTGAAGTTCTCTTTTCGAATTGTAATTTCGACATGTCAGCATGGCTTTATGGAAGGCCGCTCCATAGCATCTAAATTTTTGATCTATGAGCCCGTTAGAGTAGGCTTGCGGTAGACTCCATATACATGGATTTTTCCAAGACTTTCGATAGGGTGGATCACTCAATTCTTATCGATAAACTTGCACAATATGGGATTGGAGGAAGCCTTCTTCTACTTAGGTTGTGCGGATTAACTCTTTCAGATCCAGGCCGATCTCAGTTACATCTGGAGTTCCTCAGGGAGGCCACCTTGCACCCCTCCTCTGTAATATATTTATTAACTATGTCACCGTCTGTTTTAAGCATAGTCAAATACTACTCTATGCGACTGACCTTAAAGTATTTAGGGTCATTGACTCTGAAAATGCTAGTAGGGACTTGGGGTGTGATCTCCTAGGGTTTAAGGACTGATGCCGAATAAACGGTATGGACCTTAATATAGGAAAATGTCATTATATTTATTTCTCAAGGAGCTTGACTCCCCAGCTTAGCGATTATTATTTGAATGACTTCTGATCAAGAATGTGTCATGCAGTCGGGATCTGGAGATATTCTTTGAGTCGAGGTTGACCTTTGTCACTCATACATTGTTATAATAAAGCTCTGAAAATGCTCGGGTTCATAAAGAATTCAACTAAGGAGTTCACCAACATATTTGCTTTAAAAATGCCTCATGTTGCATTTGTTAGAAGTCAACTTGAGAATCGGTCTGGTAGCCATGTGCTAAAATCCATATCTTAAAATTAGAAAAAGTTCAAAATAGATTTTTAAGATACATCGCTTATATGCTTCATATTTCTGTTGAAAGTATTTAACATGATGAGCTTCAATCGCTTCAGAAACTTGAACAAAGAAGAGAGGACCTCGATAAATCAATTATTTATAAGATTGTGAACAACCATATTAATTCTCCAGAATTTCTGGAATTGATTAGTTTTAGTACTCCCAGACTCTTCCTGAGACAATCTAACAACTTTTCAATAGACTTTCATGGGATTTCGTATGGACATTGTATAGAATACTTCGATTGTCAAACAGTGTCCGCGCTGATATTTTCAACTTCGATGACTTATATGTATATATATCCTCGGAGTTTAATATTTTCCTCCAACAGTTTCCTAAGAGTTTATTTTTTATTTGGATCACTAAAATAACGAATGAAAGATTGGAAGTGGAGAAAAGAAATCAGTAACAAAAACTGATCAATATGAAAACATGATATTACTTGGTTGGCTTACAATAAGGCACCTGCACAAAGTCACTATTGCTCTACAAATACTTCACTTGGCAACAAAATGATCAAACAAACAATTTCCAGGAACAGATTCCAACTCATAACTTCCAAGTTATACTTTAATACTCCACAAAACCAGAAGG
>MU195204.1:0-13832 GCA_016904865.1 Pissodes strobi | reverse complement strand
TTACAGAAAAAAATGGCAAAGTTAAAGTTACAGTCAGTTTTGGATTTGACAGCTCAAAGAATCCTTAAAACTTGCAACTTAAATGTAGAATCCAATTCAGAATCAATTTTAACTACTAAATGAAGATTTAATGGTGCATCTAGTCAGAGCTTATATAAACAAAAATTTAAAGACTATGGTACTTTAGAACAGGACGAATCCTCAGTATTTATGACAAGCAGTGTACCTTTTCATTTAAAAATAGATAATACAAGAAAATCGAGCACCTTCATCAACGCTATACTGTAGGTCAATAAAATTTAAGTTTACTAACGAATCAGCTTATAAGGTTACATCATAAGAAATTCAAACCTAAATCGAAAATTTAATTTCAACAAATTGCAATTGAGATATTTATATTAAGCATGATCTTCATTTGACTATGGTAGGCAGTAAAATTCGCACCATAATTTCGGAAGTATCATCTTCATACACTTGCCTTATTTGTCTTACCAAACCGTCAGAAATGAACAATCTTTCAGAGATATATAAAAAGCCTTAAGGGAAGATATTTATAAGTACAGACTTTCAACCCTTCATATGTATTTTCGATGTATGGAATGTTTACTTCATATTGCATACAACATACATTTCAAGACATGGCCGGTAAAGGTAGAAAAGACTTTAAAAGATGAAGGAAAAAAGACATTCAAAAGGCCTTTAGAAATGAGATGGGAATAATGGTGGACACTGTTAAACAAGGACATGGAACCACAAACGATGGTAACACGGCCAAAACATTTTTTTAGAAACCATGAATTAACTGCACGAATAACTGGTATAGACAGCAACCTAATTTATCGTTTTGCAGTTAACCTGCAAGTTATTTTATCTGAAATAAAATAATTTTGAAAAATTTCCCACTTATTTAAAAGATACAACAGAATTGTTGTATCCTTATACAGTTGGTATTGTATGCCTCAATATTCTTTTGATTCATGAAGCAGAACTTTGCAAACGTTTTAATGCCATTACAATTGGCAAATTATCTGAAGATGCTTCGGAGGCTAGAAACAAAGAATTTAGGACATTTCGCCAGAATTTTCCCAGAAAAATTGAATGGAAACAAAATGTTGAGGATATTTTGCATAATCTATTGATTTGTTCAGAACCTTTAATTTCATCAATTAGACCCAAATATAAGTGTAAAAAAAAGTTTGTACTATATTTAAAGGCACAGGAATTGTTAGATATGGAACAAGAAATGGAAGAGGATGTTTGCTGAGATTAGAAAACGAATATTTTTTGATGTTTATAGGAATTCGGTATGTTATTTTTTATTGGTGGGGCGTGCACTTAGAACTGGGTACGTTTTTAGTTTTTAAATAATATTAATACACTGTGTATACTGCTCATTACAAATATACTTTAAAAGGAAAATATTTTTGCTAAAATTTACTAATAATCACAATTATTACTTTTTAATGCATTAATGTTCACTTTTTTCCGTTTCGCTTCAGTGTACGTTACCGAGGGGTACGTGGAAAATTCCATAAATAATAAAAAAACTACTGCCGACAAAATTTTTGGACATGGTGACGTGAAAGCATTCCAAATTGCTGGGCCTTCAGGAAACACTTGCAGACAAGCTTATGCTTAAGTATTTGGAGGTGTAGCATGCAGTTCTAGATCAAGCAGCGTCATACATCGTACGAGCGATGACACAAATAAATGATTTTTGCACTTTCCGGATTAAAGTATATGCTTTAGCGCTTCCAAGCCGAGACTAAAAAGGTTCATTTAACCCCAAGGGACTAAAAGTGCATGCTAGCAACATATAATTAAAAAAATGCAGATTTGAATTATTAATTTATTTATATTCAGATGGTTGTTTACATTTGTACAATTTGCAGTGTTAAAATAAATTGTACAAGATTTGCTGCAAAAAATCCCAGGTATTGTCATTACAGAATCTTCATGTCTTTCAACACCTCCTCTTGCGCATTCATTATTTCTTGCATATAATAATTTTAAGTGGCTCTAGAAGAGTAAACCATGATGGTTATTAAACTACCAATTAAAAAGAAAAACAACAAGTCGGTACCTAGTAAATTTAATATAACATCAGAAGAGCATAATTATTATAACCAGGTATAGTGACAGATTAATGGCGATCATAAACAGACTTGTTCTTTCTAAAAGTGCCTATAACCATATCTAATTTGGATCTCTCGAATCGCCAGTTTTCAAATTCAAGTTCAAAAGCCTTTATTAGTTTAATTATAACCTCTAGGGCGTGAAACGTAAGAAAATAGTCTAAAAGTTAAAAGAAATATGTAGGAAAATAAAAATCAAGAAGAAAAGGAAAACATATACATTACGATTTAACTGGAGTCCCTAACAACGTATATAAAAGTTCAAAAGCCTTTATTAGTTCAATTATAACCTCTAGGGCGTGAAACGTAAGAAAATAGTCTAAAAGTTAAAAGAAATATGTAGGAAAATAAAAATCAAGAAGAAAAGGAAAACATTATATACATTACGATTTAACTGGAGTCCCTAACAACGCATATAACCGTACTCAATACTAACAGTACTAGACCAAAAGACACATAAATAAAAACAAAACAAAATGACATATCAAGTAAGACGTCTCACACTTATTTCTTGTGGAGTAGGAATCCTCCCTCGTTTCCCAGCTAAACAGGTCGTTGTTATTCTTAACAAATAAAGCTGCTTCGAAAATGACAATTTGAGGGCACTGCCATTATATCCAGGTCCTTAAATAATTGTCTACAAGAGTAAACAGCGCTTTAGCAAAGTTCGCCTAAACGCGATCCCATATCTGGTGCGGAACGCACATATGTATGATAAGTTCATGATTGCTGAATGAACTGTTATGTTTTGGCCAGTACCTTAAGTGCATAAGAATACCTACCAATGGATTGGGCCAGACTGTCAACATGAACTCTCTAGCTCAAACGAAGAATCCTGCCAGATCTCTAAGAACAATGCCGAACTTGCGTCTCGGATTGTTTGGTGTCCATTTTGGAAAATATGCCTATCTTTTGTGGTGGAGTAACTGAACTGCGTTTCGTTTATGTTCATAATAAGGTCCTTGGCAGCAGCTTTCCAGGGTAGCCAGTGTTTCAAAACTGACAGTATTTGGATTCAAATCATTTTGTAGCGAGAAAATCAGTGTGGTGGTTTATCATTTGTATAATTTATATATAGAAGTAGTCCCAAACGAGACCCCTGAGGTAAACCCTGTTTAATGAGCTGCCAGTTTGAGATTATTCGTTCCCTTTTATTGTACGCGTTGTGAAGATATTATGATCTTATGGGTTCCAGTGCTACACGTTTTTAACCATATCGTTCAAGTTTAAACAAAAGTGTTCTGTGAGTGACGCTATCAAATACTTTTGATGGATCCATACACATTGCCATCGCTAATTGCTGTTTAATGATTCCAGTACTAGCGTCAATGCTTGTTGGCAGATGTTTTAAAACATTCCAATACTATTAATATTTGGTTCAAGAAATTGAACAAGTCGTTCATTTATTTCATTCTCATAGATCTTATGCACATTATTAAGAAGAGTAACAGTTTTTTTAAATTTTTGAACTATCATCTTTTTTGTAAATTGGTTTAATCAATGCTAATTTTAATTTTATTGAAAAAATACCTGAATTAAAAGTAAGATTTATTAAATATGATAAGATTAAAGAAAGCGCGTTTGAGCAGTATTTCGCTAGAGAGACAGGGATTTCATTTGAACCAGTAGATTTTTTGGTTTCAATGTTCTTTGTGATATTTTTTATTTCATAGGCGGTAGTAGCATTTAGAAAAATTTATTTACTAATTTTTTGAGCGGAATTAAGAGCACGCTCATTTTCAACATTGACGAGTGGACAAGCATTGATGTAATCGTTATTGATATTTTCAAGGTTATTTATATTCAAAAACATTGCTCTAATTGAGTGAGCTCAGTTCATTTCTAAATTGGCACATTTTAGTTTTGGAGAAGATTCGAGAGAACCTCAGTGAGGCAAACCTCAATTAACTGAGCCTCATGGTTTGATATGGCAGTTTGAATGATCGTATTCGAGCTTTAAATGCCGTATCGGTATTCACAAATATATTTTCTAAGAGAGTTTCGGAGAAAGGTGTTATTGCAGTGGAACTACTTAAAACTATTTAGAAGATCAAAAAGTAATGTATTTTCATTCATAAAATATTATTGAAATGATACTAAAAAACACAAAAAAAATTAACAACATAAACCCAGGTCTCTAAACAAACAAGAAACAAATATAAAGGCTTCTAAAATTAAGGAAAAATCTGATTATAAACAAAACAAGAACATATTCTGATGGAATATAACATATAACTCGTAATATAAAGTCAATAATCTAACTAAAGTGCGTCTTCAGTTTCGCAATGATCGACATCAAAGTCATCTAATGACTTGGAAAGTGCAGCAGATGCTCCATTAGGCTGACGTGTTCCTCAGTTGTATTAGTAGAAGTACTGGTACAGTTTTCATGGTCATCATCATCTGCCACTGTTATCGTGGAAGTTGAGGGCCCCGTCGCGGTAAATGTTGATTTTGCAAAACGTTCGTCATCAGTAATTGTTTCTAAAATTTGATAGGATAAAATTTTTAGCATATTTCTTAAAATATATCAATAATTATAATAATAAATTCACCGTCCAGTCCACACAACAGAAAACAAGCAGAATACTGTACTTACAAAACACACTACCGCAGCCGAACCACTGAACTCGTATGAAAAACCAGCCGTCGCCGTCGCACAGTGCTTCGTTTATATGGGATAATGGGACAAAAATCATAGCAGTCTCGTCATTGATGTCATTTGGCTAAAATTTGGTCCTCGGGGGTTTTTGAGGTCAGGGATCAAGAATTTGAGGTCAAAATTGAAGTGTAGCAATTTTGGAAAGATTTTTTAAAGATTACTTGAAAAACATGTCGAATAAAAGCTGGGAACTTGTTTTTGGCAATATTTGATATGCTCTGGATAGACCTTACCTCATTTGATAAGGACTGTAATTTCTGGATAGTAATACAAATCTGGATATTTTCGTTTATTCCGGAATTGAAAGTTTGTAATTTTGAGTCAAAGTAAATTTTTTTCTTGATTTAAGCGACGAGATCCATTCATTCAAAAAAAAAAACATTTATATTCCTTGTCACCTTAAATTTTAAATAACCGTTTCTTTGCCTAAAGCAAAATTTTACCAAAGGTGTTAAGCTAATAGAGGACAAACTATAACAATATGTTTATTTATTAATAAATGGTTTGAATTTTTATAATTGGTTTGAAATAACCAAAACTTATATTAAACAATATATAACAAAGAATATATAGAACAATATTAACAGTTAACAATAACGGAAAACATAGACTTGTTCAATTTAGGCAACACAGGTCAAACTTTAAAACAATAATTTAAACGGATAATTAATAGATGTAAACTTAATAACAGGAACAATATGATATACAGTGTCATCCAAAGAGTTTCAACAAATAGGAAATTTTTTTACTATTGAGATTTAGGAAAAAATGTATGGCAAATTAAGTCAGTCAATAAATGACAAAAAGGCACTATGACGTATGTCAAGTGACAACTGTCATGGCGGGAAATTAAAAAATTCCACCTTAAATATGCGAAAAGTGAGGTTTGGTGACCAGATATCAAAAAATATCAAAGAGGAAAGTTGTTCAGAATTCAATTCTCGCCCTATATGGAAATTTTTAGAAAAATATGACGACTTTACACATGTTTTACTGTCTATCCAATCTTCAATTAAATCGGCATTGGTAATATACGTCGATGACCTACAAAAATCATAACTCCTATATTAGCAGGAAGTAGCAAAAAAAATTGACAAGGTTATAAACTACCAACCATAAGTAATCTGTAACAGTCCACAGCTCAGGATATTTTGCATAGAACTTTTTAAAAGTTTCCTCCAATCGGTGAATGTATCACAGTTTACATATATTGCATACTAGTTACGAATGCACGTCTCTTATCCCATATCAAATGATATTACTATATATATTATGTCAATACAGAGATACATACCTGTAGTATATGCGGTCATAGTCAAAAATTCACAACCACTGAACACTACAATCTAAGAAATTAATTTTATTGATCACTTAATTGAATTGCTACAGTCCTTCATTTAGCTGCTATAAGTTATGACTTGCCCATGCACGACGCCGCGGGGGCGTGGTGTCTGGCGAAATATATTATAAGCTTTTACTACTTTGGTTCCCTCTGAATCATTTGCAACAGATTGGTAATACCACAGTATAAGCAAGGAACAGTAACGTCAGTGAGCTCAAATCCCTTGAAGTATTGAGATCAAAGAGCACCGGCAGGCACCGGCTTGCCTGACTTTGCCGTCGTTGGATCACGTCCTATACGAGGGGACGTGCATTTCGTTAAATTTTATTGTCGCATGGAGTCAGTTTCTACTAATAAGTCACTTACAATTTCATTATTTTATAATTTCATTCGACACTCTAGTTTTAATATATTTGGAAATAATATTTAGATTATAGATGCTTCACGACAGGTTCTTAAGAATGTGCGAAAGTTCAAATGATAATAAAACAATAAACAATGCATTTAATAACAAGTTTTGTGTAATGTAGCTTATACTACAAAAATATTAATTTCTTCGAATTTGAAGACAAATTTAGTACAAACCCAAACTCTAAGGTATTTAGTAACACAAAACATAATATACGCAAAGTTTGTTTAATAACTTTTCTACGACTGCCCTGAAAATAGACAAAAACGCACTAACAACTGCTCTGGAAAACTGGACATTTCAAACATCGTGTGAAAAGTATACTTTGCACACGGCGTGTGCTTATTCGGGTATTTAGATTAAAGGGCTTCGTCTCCGATTTAGAGCTTCGCCCTCAGATCTCTAAAAAAGGGGGCCCAATTTTAGGGCTTCAACCCCCCAGGAGCCCCTTTTTTTTGCAAAACTGTAGAAAATGGGACTCTCATACCAGGGGCCCCCTTTTAAGGCTTGGGGCCCAATTTTAGGGCTTCGCCCCCGGGGCTCCATTCCAAAATCTGTAAAAATGGGACTCCCGTGCCATAGGCTCCATTCTAGGGTTTCGCACCTCTGGGGCCTCATTTTAGGGCATCGCCCCCCGAGCCTCTTTTTCAAAATATTTAGAAAATAGAGACCCTACACCGGTGGCCCCATTTTAGGACTGTGCCCCAAGTTATAGTTTAGCGAGAATCTCTTACTCACGTAGTTTCTTTCGCTAGGAATAAAATTTTCTGATAAATCAATAATAATAGTATATTATTTTATATGGAGGAAAAGTGATACTTTTCATGGCGCGCTCGTGTTTAACAGCCGAACGGAGTGAGGCTGGTAATAGAGAGCAAGCCATGAAAAGTAACTTTTCCTCCAAATAAAATATGCTGTTTTTTCTTCAAATGTCGACAAACTAATGCAAAAACATCTCTTTTTAATAGTAATAATATCTAATTATTATTAAAGATAAATGGGTTCGCAAGGCGGCTTAGACCACGGTCGTAGGTTGCCTTGCTTAGACCGGTGTCGGTGAATATAATGTAACATCAAACTGTCAGTGGACACTGTCAACAATAATTATTTTTTTAAGATTGCGTCTCCGATTGCGTTTTAATTCCTTATTGATAAGCAGTTATTGAGTAAGTTCGATTAAATAATAACCAATTTGTTCCTAAATTAGTGATTTTTAGAAATGCAGTCACAAATTGAGTGATAAATACAAATTGTAGTTTAATAAATCTTGAGTTGTTGACGCTTATTTTGTTGTCTGTTTGTATTGTATCTATGTTGCTATGGCAACACTTTTACCTCCGCCGGCGGAAAAGTGAAAAGTAAAGCTCCGGCGGAGGAAAAACGAAACTTCACGGCCGCCTGCACAGTCGAGTAATGACGGATTTACTGACGTTTGGAGAAAAAAAAGTTTCCCATATAGGTAACATGCATGATACAATAAACGTAAGATATGATATCGCGCAGGCGACGATTCGCCTGTGACGTAATTGCGAGCGTTTACAAAATGAACGAACGTGTGCTTTGCATTTGAGATTCGTATGTTTTATATTTAAATTTTGTTGGCGTTACTGTTTGGACGGTGTTTGTTGGTATTTTTAATTAAAAAACGTTTAATAATGAGGTGTGCTATGGAAGGATGTAAGATGGATAACCAAGGCAAAGACTTTGATAGGAATATAAGTTGTTTCACTTTTCCCATAGACAAAATATGTGTAGTAAATGGGTTCACCTGTGTTTTCGTAAGGAAAAATTTAATAAAACTTCTGCACGTATTTGCTCAAAACATTTTGATTAAGATGACTATGTACAGGGTGGCTCGTTTAAGACGGGCCTATACCTTATCTCGAAGACTATGATGGTTGCAAAAAAAATTAAATGCAAAAGTTATTCCTAGTAAAACGATCTTTACTTTTTTGTATTTTTTTAATCGTAACTTTTTTATATCCGGGGTGGTCAAAGAAAGTTACACTTTTTTAAATGAAACACCCTATATTTTATTACATTTTTGGATTCTACTTAAAATTCTAAGCATAGACTTAGTAGTTTCACAGCTATAAACAGTTGAAAATCGATACTTTGGCTTCTTTTCACATTGGTAGCAGGAACACCATTAAAGATGAAGTAAAATTAATTCCACATTCCTATCTTAACTTTCCAAGAGCTATCTGAAGGTGTTAACTGATGGTACCTACTGAGGTACCAGATTTGGTACCCATGGTACCACCTGCCAGTGGTACCTAGCGAGGTGCCAGATTTGGTACCCATGGTACCATCTGCCAGTGGTACCTACAGAGGTACCAGATTTGGTACCCATGGTACCACCTGCCAATTAGTACCGTCAGATAGCTCTTGAAAAGTTAAGATAGGAATGTGAAATTAATTTTACTCTATCTCTAATTGGCTCGCTACCATCAGGAATGATAACCAAATTTATTATTTAAGAAAAAATATTATGATCGATTTCCTTTTTTTTGCTTTCGATTGGCCAATACTCAACAAACGTTTTTTAGATAAACGTAAAACTAAAACAGAGTTTTATTGCTTTTTTAGATAAAAGTAAAACTAAAACAGAGTTTTATCCACAATACCGAAACAGAATTATTGTACTCGACGCGCGTTTCGCTAACCATGTTAGCATCATCATGTTCACATCATCAGGAGATCAGCAGTTTTAATCATCTGCTGATGATGCTAACATGGTTAGCGAAACGCGCGTCGAGTGCAATAATTCTGTTTCGGTATTGTGGATAAAACTCCGTTTTAGTGCATGTTGCCGAAGGTTCCAAACCCCAACATAGATAAAAGTAAAAGTTTATTACGTTTTTCAAAAAATGCTGTTTTTAATACAACTATTTTGATCCATTCATCATAAAAGTTATGTTGAATATTAGTGTTTTTTTATTAAATAAATAGTATTAATATGTAATAATTAGTTTTTAATTTCACCCAGGACACAAATTTTCTTGATAGATAGAGAAAATAGGTAAAACATAATGATTATGTGCCTATAAACGTATGCATTTCAATAGAAGCCAATCACGCAATGACGTCACTGCGCGGAGCGAACGAATTTGAGACGGCTAGGTATCATACCTTTCGTTTATTGTATCATGGGTAACATGTAATTTTCTATCACACTCCCAGTGGGGCACCCAGACCCTGTATGTACAGTACCAAACTGTCTCATTGGTGTGAAAAGTCTTATTTTCAGCAGCCCACTAGCAAAAATTTCGACACCGCTTTCAATAGGATTTCTAGTAATAAAGACGTCAAAAATGACAATATGGCCGCCCAACTGTTGATCGGGACTAGATTAAATTGATAGTTTTCATTAAAAAACCTTCGAAATAGAAATAATAGTATAAAATACACGTTTTAAAAGACATTTAGCGCACTCGCACGTCGCACGTTAGGAAACTCCACGCAAGCGGGTCGTTTCCTAATTTCGTGCTAGTGCGAAAAAATATGATATTTTAAGACAAGTATATTAATATACTACTTTTTCACTATAAAAAAAACGGTTCTTTATAGGCCGGAGTCAATCCTATTGGTTTTGACCGTCACGCCACGCAGTGTCTTAGACTTAGATACCTAAACTACCAATTTTCAGGCCCATAATAGTTTTATAACCTGAGCTACAATCTCTTCTACAAAAATAAACGACCCCTTTATTGTCACTACTCCCTTAACACCCGTAATTGAAATTTGGAAAAATGATGATGGTGTTTTTCCCTTTGTAATTGCATTGTTTTGGTTTATTTAGATATAAAATATTTTCGTTTTTATTGGTTCCACCCCTATGCTATGAATGGGAACTATAAGTTTAATCTTACATTTTATAATTAATACAAAACCAAATGGTTTAAAAAGAGAACATGATTGATTAATGAATGTATGGAGTGTATAATTTTATGAATAATATTTTCATGCCTAATTTTTATCTCATCCCTTTTTAAAAAAGCAAGTAGGAGGGTATTTTAATTCTAGATAATATTTACTCATACCTGAAAGGATCTTTTGGGAATCTAAAAAATTATTTTTCACCATCACTTTTACTGAAACAGTTGTCCACTGCACAAAATCCAACCATCGTTATAGAAAACGTAACAACAGTCCCTAAATAATATCTCCCTCGCCCTCGTATAATACGTTTGTGCTAAAACTCCCCAAAGGTTCTGCGGGTCTATGAGAAAACTGGATTGAACCGCTCTTACCTCAGGCGGCAAAATCGAGATTTTTATGCATTTGACGCTACCGTTCATTAATTCTACCGTGGTAATACATTTGATGTGTATCGATATCCGAATTTTGTCCACGGGCGGCCGCACTGTGCGTCGGTCGTGCCGTTAAAATGTACACTGATAGCGTGTTGTAGCTTGTCTGAAGCTTAAAAATCGAAAGTCAGCTCATATTTTTGTTATACTGTCATATATTTTAATGACGGTCAGTTATTTTTTTTGACAGTCAGAAGTTTAAATTGACAAAAATATAGTCATAAAAATAAATGACATGACCTCATATTCATCTTGACCGTGACATGGCATTGTCAGAAAAATTGGCTTACAGCCCTAGTTGTAGTGCAACTTGTCGAAGGTTTCAAACTCCAACTTAGAATTTATAGACATACAAGAACATTTCTTGAACATAAAACAATGTGCCTTTTTCTACATGCTTCAAGACATGCTTACATGAGGTTGACTTACTCCCTCATTACTTGAATAGCAGGAAGTTAAAATCTGGCTTGCAAGTCAAACTATACCTGTACGAATTTAATTAGTGTTTCAGAAGTAGGGGTGCTGAACTTCACTCCTATTTGGGAGCGAGCTTGCGATATTTAGAACAAGCGTTTTTGCACGCTTCCATAAACATGTAATATTCGGTTCGTATAGTAATAAAATGATTGGAAATTGTTTTTAAAGCCAGCAATTATTGCGTTTGAGAATAAAAAAACTTTACGCACACTTCACAGTACGTAAAGTGAACTCTTATGCACTAGTGCTTAAGTAAATTGTTTTTATTTTCATTTATATTATTTATTTTTCCGTAGTAGAAAAAATATTGTATGTAACTCAGGCAATTGTTGTATAAATAACTATTTCAAAGTTCGTTCAAAATTAAAAAAGTTGGCTTTTAATTTTTATTGAAACTTTGGGTGTCTACCGGCCTAGTTATAGTACAATGAATAGTTTCTGCGGTAGGATCCTTGTGAAACATCTTTGAATAATAATACTAGGGATAATTAGTACACTGCTTTTAGATGTTTCAAAATAATTTAATGAGATATTTTTCTCTACATATATTTCAGCTCGATGAGGCCTTTATCAAGAGTAGTTGTATACTAAAATCTAAATTGTTATACCCTACTACTAAACCGCCTGACGGTATTTTGTTTTTATTACACTGTCAATTATGTAGGTGTTTAAAGAGCAGGTCATTTGGTCGTTCGTATTTAAAACGTTTGTTTTTTGTGACTTTTGGATTTCAAGGTACTACAAAAGGTTCAGCCTTTTGCTTTTTGTTTCGGTGTGTAAAAGTTTGACATTATTCGTATCTATAAAATTGTTATTTTCTATACAATGTTTTGCTAACCAGAGTTTTTAATATTATAATATTTCATCATTCTACTGACGAATTTTATGATTGGAGCTTTGCAAACATTGAATTCCTGTTAGTCCTGTTGCAGACATGTATTGATCTCTCATATATGTAAAGTTTTAATATCCTGGTACTTCATTTTATAATATTTGTATAATATTTTATGCATTTGCTTTTTTATTTTATTGTTATTTTAAATTTACTCACCTAAGTTTTAACTAATATAAATCGATTTTTTGTGTTCTTTAATTCTAATATTTAAGTTTCGACCAGTTTGTCCTACGTATACAGCTGCACAGTTCACACAATTTATTTTGTAAACACCAGATTTAGATTGTTTGTCAATTTTCTCTTTATTGTTTATTAGTCTTCTCCCTACATTATTCTTATTAACCTGAATTGTTTTACAGCCAAATTTATTAAGTTTTTTTTGAAACTTTATCCGTAATTTTCGGAATATAATTGATAAATTTAAACGGCTCCTTTTCTAATTTTAATGTAGAGAAAAATATCTCATTAAATTATTTTGAAACATCTAAAAGCAGTCTACTAATTATCCCTAGTATTATTAGTTATAGTACATTTTGCTTCTTGGCAATTTTCAGTGTTGCTAGGCGACACTGTCTGTTGCGTTGGATTCTGCTTATGAGCGGGCCGTTCGGATAAAATCAGAGGTATCTGACGAAGTTTTTAACGTTTGAAGCTTTGTATTTGATGAATATACAATAAGCTTAGCTTTACACCTATAGGTGACGTAAGGCACTAATCTGATTGTGAAAATATTGGAAAACGGAAAAACCCCCTTTTTAACTTACACGCAAAATATACATTAATCTGTATTACTAGTAGTATTGAGTCAGCGTCGCGCAGACTTTGACATTCAAAAGCGCTAGGTATTACGAAACGTTCTGTTTATGCAACAATAAAAACTAAAAACATTTATGAAATATCTAAGTATTATTTTTTTGGTCTCCTTTTTGAATGAGCTATACTGCCTGTGCAGGGTTGTTTCATTTGCTACACTTGCTTAAAAAGGAATTGGCTGATGGCACTTGTTAAAGCAAAGTCATACTTATATAAATGTTAGATTAGTCTAATATTTTCTGATAATTTTTTATGATTCTTTAAAGTTTTAATCCTTTAGCTGTACTTTGTAAATTTATATCACATTTTATTTTCTGTGAATTTGCCTGCGCCTGTCAGTGTTTTTGATTAAAAGGAGGATATATAATAATGAAAAATAATAATAATGAAAAAATCGGATTTACACTCTCAAATAGCACAAAGAGGACAGCCGACGGCAGCAGCCCCCATCCATCCGGAGCCGTGCCGCTCTGCATTCTTACATATTCTATTGATCTGGCGGGGGCGGGCCCCCACCCAGCCCCCGGCCGTACGGGTGGGGTGCGGGGAGGCGCTAAGGGGTCGCAGGGTTGCGGCCGCCCCCGCGGGTTGCGGGGCGACGTTCATTAGCCGGCGGGGGGCGGCGCGACAACACCGTGCACCACCGCCGAATCTGACCACTTCCCGCCGCTTCAACAGAGCGGTTACACTGCTGCGGCTGGTACAGAAGGGCCGCGAAATTGCCGAATTCTGACCCACGACGTGCCATCGCAAAAAAGGCAACACACCATGACTTTTTCATTGACA
>MU195203.1:5350-16425 GCA_016904865.1 Pissodes strobi | reverse complement strand
ACATTCACTCATCACATACAATCCAAAAATCTTGGAGCGACGAAACTGACGAAGGCATAAGACAACCTGTATTAAGAGGCACACGCCTAATAATCGTGACCGCTGAAGGTGAAAATGGCTTTGAGCCAAATTCCTATGTCAGAGGAAGGAAGTCACACTGCAGAACTCGGGACAACGCGCCATACCACAATAGGCAAATACATAAATGTCGTGCATCATTATCAAAGAAAGAAGATGAAAAAGGAGTTAAGCGGGTAAATATTCCATTTGGCGATAAAATGTTAAAAAGCTCCGCTTACCGTCTCATTAAAATTAGAATGGCGAAAACATGGAAACGGGATATAGCATGGTTCGACTACCTCCGTATCATCCAAACCTTAACCCTATTGAACTAGTGCGGGCATCGATGAAGGAGTTTGTGTATAAAGGGAATGTAACTTTTAATTTGGCAGACGTTATGAAATTAACCGATGAATTTTTTAAACAGGGTACGGTGGAGAAGTGGAAATCACGCTGTGCAAAGAGAATTGATATTGAGTATATGGAAAACGAACCTATGGTAAACATTGTTGTAGATGAGTTAGTAATAAATTTGGATGACAATGACAGCAGTTCAGGCAAAATTCCGATGATAACTTAAGCGAGGGTTCCCTGTGGGGAATAGAAGATATAACAACATGAAAGTGATAAAGATTACCTATCTTTTACCTTTATGTAATATTTTGTGATATTTGTTTTGCTATATTATTAATATAGTTCCTGATATTATTAGTATATATGATAATTGAAAAATGTTTTCTGACCTTGTTCGAATTTATTGGCATGCAAATATAATATTTGTATTATTTTTGTGTAGCGTTGTATACTAAGCCAAGTGCTGCTAATAAAATGTCTTTCTTTAACTGTTGCGAAGTAATAAATGCGCATTAACTCACACCTAATTTTCTGGATGGCTTGGCTTATTGTAATCTCAACCATAAATATCGTATCAATAAAAGCATAATTATTACATAAATAGCAAAGTGGTAAACATGACTAGTTCCTTTCCCAGCGACTGTATATGAATCCAATTCCGTTTTTATTTTCTACGCGGAGTGTACTTTACTAAAATTTAGTCTTCGCTATCCCTGTCGTACACTGACTATCCTTTCCTTTAATCTGCGCATCTCAGGGTTCTTCCTATATTGCATGACCTGTTAATAGCGAGCCAAAAAATTATATTTTTTAAATAGAACACCTTGCGCATTGTTCATTTTATGAGTTCTACGTGTAATTTAAAACCTTAGCTACTAGAGTTTATAGTTTGTAAGTAAGCAAAAAAATTTCCAGCATCTCTTTACTATTATGTACCATTATATATTGCCAGCTCTTATGATTGATGAAAATATATACTAAGGTCAAGTTTATGCTCGGCCTAAATAAATTGAGGCAATAAAAGCTACAGAGTGTTTAAAATACATGCCCTACAAAACGCAGCTCTCAATCCCACACTATGGAAACGCTATGTAGATGACATCTTCATTGTAACCCAAACAATTAAACTTAGAAAAACAGCTTACTTTTCTTGTTATCTTAAGGAGTATCAAACAGGTCCAACTTTTGTTTATTATGTCAATGTCCATTTCAATAGTTTTTGAAATATTTAAATTTTTTTAGCTTATTCATTATCTTAGTGGCATTTCTTGATAGTAATCATAAATTAAAAAATAAATGGTTATTATATATACTAAATGCAATTAAATACAAGAATACAATTAAATACCAGAAACAAAATTATCGTATAACAATACACCTTTTGTAACTTCTAAAATTACGAAAATATCAATGATTAAGGTTTAGTTTAACAGGGATTAAAATAAATACTATTTTTTTTTAAATATTATATTCTGCCTCACATTTTCTAGTATACCTGGTGTTATGATTTGGTTAACCAAACGACAATTATTCTATCATGTAGAGTTGGTATAAGCCAGGAGGCTCTTTGGTGCCCACCTAATGATTCAATTGCGGCAAATCCACTCGGAGTACCGCTGGTTTAAGAAATCGAGAACAGAACATCACGAACTGCATTAGTTGAAGCTACATTGTGATGCCATACAATATTTTCATATTCTACTAGTGATAGTTCATCCAGGAGGTTATTAATTTTATTTGGAAGCTTAGGTACCTTTCGTCTGCTAAATTACCATTGAAGAAATAGGCACATTGATCGTATCACTAATAATATCACACCAGGTATAAACCTATGTTCCTCCTTGAAGTTTTATCTGTTCATATCTTCCTCTCCAAACCAAAGGTGCATATTAAGTTAGGAATAATACACCTCTGCAATAGTAATGATAATTTCATCTGCCCAGATTTTTTTTTAAATAAGTTGTAGTATTGTAAATATGGTTGACATTCTCTTTACTTTACATTAAAACTCAACTTCTTAAAATTTAAAATATTAACTATTTGATACTTTGGAATATCGATCGATATCGTATCAACGGATACAGTTTCGAAGTGTTCGGAGCCGTTCCTCATTTTCGAACGTCTTCTTGACCGATACCGAAGATATTTTTTGGCAATTGACGTTGTCTTTCCCTTTCGAGAGATGAATGCGTAGGTAGAGAAAAGACAAATTTTTGAAGTCGAAATATTATCCTTGAAAATTTTGACCATCAGGTCTACTATCCTTATTAATTTATCATGTGGTAAATTGGCAAGCACCCTGCCATTAATATTTTTTCGTTTTTTTTGCAATACCGTCTATTAAATGTGTTTTTTTTTTTGTAAAGTGAGCTTACCCCTTTCAAAAAGGTATGTTATTATTTATAATTTATCTAGAGTTTAACCCGGTCTTTCGCTGACCTAGAGAGTTTGCCCATTTATTGCACGCAATGCGTGACGTGCAGCGTCTTAGGAAGACGTAATACCCCAATTGGGACCAGCCAAGTAGCCGTATGAGTTAGGGAATAGCCACCAATTACTGCCAGTGAATTCCACTTTCGTGTGACGGTATGATAATGACATACAAGTAGGCAAGTATAATTGCTTATTTTACTTATAATACCTTAAGTTATCTTTCTCGAAGCTATCGTTAAATTATTTTTAATCTTTTACTATCTTTTATCGTATCTAATAACGTTTCTTATTGTTATTTAATAGCGACTATCTTCACTACTATATAAGATATTATCTTGGTTAGCAAATGGCTGCTAATATCATTCTAATTATCTGATTTACTTTTTTGTATTACGTACATTTACTTAAATGTTATGCCGTGACTATCGGTAATATAATTACTTATCTTATTTTGGTCGAGCTTACCGTTAAATGACTTTTAATCGTTTATGATCTTTTATCGTAAATATTACCGTTGCCTACCATTATTTGATTAATTAATATCGACTCCTTTCTTTACCAAATATGATATTATTTTGGTTATCAAATGTCTTGCTAACAGACATACAGTGTAGTGATTACCTGATTTACTTTTTGTATTACGTATACTTACTTAAATGCTACGCACTTACTGTAGTTTGCTGTAAGCCTTATGGTAGTAGACCGTCTTACATATCTACCACTTTAGGTTTTTGTCCACATGCAGGATACCGAACTGATTCCCCCTGTAAATTTTCATTCATCATGTATTTTCTTCACAGGTTAATTTATTTGATTTAATATTTTTTTAACTGTATATTTTGTCCACTGATATTATCGCTGCCGTGGGATTAATCTGTAATTGATTTATTAATTTAGCAGATTAATCTCCATTTAAGGTTTTCCGCAACATATTCTATTCGATCCAGTTCCAAGAACATTCCGGTTCCAAATATCTGTTGTTTTTTTAAGTTTTTTTAGTTGTTATTTTGTTTACTTACGCGGTATTCGCGGTTATCGCGATTCGCGGTATGCTTGATCTTTAGATACGTTGCATAACATCATAACGTATAATATGATATATACTTGATAAAGAAGATATGTTTTTGTTAAGGAGATTCTCGAGATTGCTGACAAAGCCAAAGCGAATGAGAAAATGCATTAAATTATATGGATATACTTATAGCTTGAATCTTATTATGTCTGACGCTTTAAAAACTCCTCAATTAAAAATAACTCTAGACAAAGTAGAAGCCATTTTAAGTGCAGCTCAAATGCCACCAACAAACCAAACCAAAGAAAATTACGGCATTAATGATCCAAAAGAAGCACTTCACGATGTAATCACGAGATGGAACTCTATATTCTATATAGTGGAGCGATTTATTGAGCTTGAACCTTCACTTTGTTTCACTGTAGCTTTGTTAGATGTAGACTTACATATTTTAGCAGGGGAAGAATGGTAGTGCTTAAAGAATTATGCACGATTTACAGACCCTTTCAGAGTGCCACATAGAGCAATTTATGTCAGCTTCACTTGCAATAATTTTAACAAATGATTTAATATACCTATATTTGCATTTAACTGTTAAATGTAACTATCTATCTTAATTCAAAATCAAATTCCACAGAAACATAATATATACCGTAGTTCGTAGTTATGAAAAAAAAACAAACAATTTCACTTCAAGAGCCTTAATGAAACTTCAGAGATATATGGAAGACAATACACTAGAAAGGCACAATGATCCTTTGGTATGGTGGGGGAAAAATGCATAAATGTTCCCAAATTTATCAAAATTAATTAAGCAAACATGTTGTGCTACAGCAACGTGCCCTGTGAAAAACTGTTTTCAAAGCATAACTGTTATTGCATGAAAGGCACACACGATTGAATGCAAGAAAATTACAGCATCTATTATTTATAAATGTTAAATCAAAATTTTTATAATTTGTATCTCTTGTTCGAATTTAAAATTGGAACAAGAGATACAAATTATAAAAATTTTGTTTTAACATTTATAAGTTTTATTTAGAAAAGGTAGAAGCAAAAGTTGCTTTTCTTTAATGGGAAATGTTTACATTGCTGTTAAAATTATTATACTTACCAAATTACTGATAGGACAGTATAAGATTTTTAAGATCGACATTCCTATATTAGATATTAGATCCATGCAAGGCATAAAGACCTAATTTTACATGCCATTTATGGTTTTAAATATTATATTTTTTATATTTTTAGTTTTATTTATATATCTTTTATATTTTTATTGTATTACTATACTAGTTATTTTCTAGTTATTTACTAGTTCTCTCTTTTCTTAATGAAACCATTTTTGGTACAAAATATGCAGAAGTATAGAAAATGCTATAGGTACCTATCCACCAAAAAAGTAACAACATACGATGTAATTTATTATTATTTCTTTCTTCTAACATAGCAGCAGCTTGTGAAATAATACATATACGTAACGAATCGAAATAACCGAAATACCGGATCCAGTCACCGGTGAGAGGGATGGATGATCGATGCTCTAGTACTTTAGTCGTACCGTACGTTAATATTTGCGTATTTATTATCGAAAGTCTTGAATACCGAAGTATCAAGTGTTTAATGCCTCGAAACAGCTAGTATTGTTGGAACTGGTATATTTGATTATTGATACCTGTTACGGACTGCCCTGTCGTGATAACCGTTCTGAAATAACTGTGACAAGTATTTTACGTCAGCTCTAGTATCATGTAGTTCGTGGTGTGGCATGTACCCGTTCTTTAATATAACCCCAGAAGACAAACTTTCGCTTCGTCTTCGTGAGTCAACAGTCGTTATGTAGCGGTTTATTGTTGTCACTGGATGAATACCTGGCAATCATTCAATGACCGTTTTTTCTCCCCGGGGACGAATCGGGTGTGTAAGTCAGAAAAAATCCACATTCACGCCGATATGCAAGTGTGATTATTTCTGTCTGTGCCTAGAAAAATGTAGCTGCTATCTTAGATTTGTTTGTGATAGTTGAAGCCTTCAAGGGAGCGCATGCTCGGCACCTTGGAGGGTCCAAAAATTTAGTGCCACCAGTCGAATAAGGTTGTTACCTATCCTGGAGGGTTGCCCTATCTCTAGTTAAGTTCGGACAGTAGTCGTTACTCGGCGAAGGCACTAAACTAACTACCAGAACTCACCCTATATCCCCATAAGACGAAATCTGGCAGGTTAAGGTCGTGTGATGTCGGTGGTCACCGAACAAAACCTTAAAGCTCAATCCGTTATTGAAGATAATATTCTTATGAAAATTCGAAATTCGGGTATGTCGCAATGGTACAGTGACTACAACAGAACGGTGGTTCTGTTGTAGTCTTAAATTCTTACATTCATGATAATTAAGATATCGAAATTCAAAAAAATTAAGATCAGCTAAGGGATTATTAAAAATAAGTCTCAATGATTCTGCGCTAGTGAATGCCACACCAAATATTTTGGGACCAGTGGTTTCGACGTTGCTATTCAACCATCCAAAATGGTTCTACTGCTGCATATAAATGCATGATTTATCGACTTCGTCAGAAAACATAACAGAACATACATAGTTTGGATTAATCTCAAATTGAGCATTCAGCATTGATTTCATGGCACAAGCTTACAGGTCTTTCAAAATCTTCATGCAGTAACATTGATGTAGTTCGACATGGCAAGAATATTTTGTGGTATTCCGATTGGTAGTTTATTGTGATGTTTTACATGCTATCAATATGTCGACTATAACCTGTGTTTTTTTTTTTTTTTTTGATTTGGAGGAATTTCTATGTACAACCCTATCTGTTGAATAGTCAACACTTCCAGTAGAATCACATCTACCTATCAAATTTTCAAAACCAGGTTGGCTTTGATTGGAATAAGTAATTATATTCAAATTTTAGGCAAAAATTCATTCTTTTCGACATTTCCAGATGCATGAACCTGAACCACAGACGTAAATTGTCAAAATTTGATGATGCAGTGAGTGTTTAAGAAATAACACAAAAAGTCAATCGAACGAAGGTTTACTGTTTAAAACTAATAAAGGAATACAACTTGCTATGCCTATATAATCTTAACAAACTACTAAGCTACGATAAGTATTTTCGTATGGTCACACACCGAAAGAAGTGTAACATAATCCAATTTCTTTCAGCGAAGCAATTAAGATAAACTATATGCTGAAGTGTGCAGGCACCATACTTATGTATTTTATCACCTATATGGGAAACCATAAAGCATCTTAATATTGGAATATACAATATAAATAAATTTTTGGGGAAATTAATTTTTATAGAAACAAGATATTTTTATTACAATAAATTACACAATTTTAACTAATATGTGTCGAAATATAATAGCAGCTATTATTTAAGTGGACAGTTTATAAATTAAAGTATAAAGACACATTTTTCTCGTGCAATTTTCTGGTTGAGTGCTGGGTGTTTTTAATAGATTAAATTGCTGACGACTGCTGGAAATAATTCGGCATAATTTATAATAAAACAGGTTTAATGCAGCTTTGTAATACTAATGTATCCATCAGCAGATATTTCCTAAATAATGAATGTTTATGTTTAGCTCTGTTTAATGAATGTTTATGTTTCGCTCTGCTTATCCGGCAATACTAGAACTTTCCTTTATTCAGCAAATCAAAATCGCTTATTCATAGATAAATAGGTCAAAACTATAGCTGCGGAATAAGTATTAGCATTTATTTTGAATTCGACAGGTTGCAATTGAAACATGTACATATATAGAAACCAATGACATATTACACTAAATATTTCTTTAAAAGTCAGTGCCGGACGAAAACTATATGTCGTTAATCGTTTATCTATCTATATATCGGTTTTAGAACGTCTTACGACGTTGTCCGATGCCTAACTTCCACGTCCTCCGGTCATTCCATTGGTCTTCTGTTAAATCCCTGGCGCTCATTGCTCTTGTTATGCCCTCTTTCCATGTCTTCTTAGGTCTTCCACGCTTCCTGCGATTTTGAGGTACCACTGCATAACTTTTTTGGGGAGTCTTGTATCATCCATTCTCTGAACATGGCCATACCATATGAGTTGTTTCCTTTCAATATAGGTGAAAAGATCCGTCTATACCTACTCGTTGTCTAACTTCTTCGTTTCGAACCTTCTCTCTTCGAGATATTCGTAAACTCCGTCTAAAAGCGTCCATTTCTACTGCTTCAAGTTTTCTTCGGTTGGCCTCTGTTATCCTCCACGTTTCTGCGCCGTAGAGCAGACTACTTTTTATCAGGGTCTCATAGATATTGAGTTTCCGTTTCTTGCCTATTTCAGTACTCTAAAATACACCATTCAGACAGCCAATTGTCCTCCTAGCTTGTGTTACTCGCTTTTTAATCTCCTTGTCATCTTTACCCGTTGTGTCAAATATAACTTACAAATAGGTATATTCATTGCAGGATTTTACTTCGTCGTTGTCCAGTTGTATGTTGGATAATTCTGCATCAATTGGTAAGTATTTTGTTTTTTGTGTATTTATTTCCAAACCCCATCGTTTATATTCCTCCTGTAGTTTTCTCGTCATGTACTCCAGATCGTCTTTATCATTAGCTATGATAACCTGATCGTCTGCGAACTGCAGAGTATATAAACATACATCTCCCAGGTCAACACCCATTCTATCGCATTTTCTTTTCCACTGTCTCAAGGCCTTTGCCACATAGATCTTGAACAGTGTGGGCGAGACACAGCAGCTTTGTCGTAAACCTTTATTGGTAAACATTTTTTCAGATAATCTATTGCCTATTTTGATTTGTGATGTCGATTCTTCGTACAGGTTTTTTAGGGCTCTAATTAGTGTGTGGTTAATCTTGGTTTCCTGTAACACTTTAAATAGTCTGTTAACGGGGACGGTATCATATGCTTTGTGTAGGTTAATAAACATGAGGTGTGTCTCTTGATTAGTTCCACTTTTTTTCTCTATTAGTAGAGGTACTTCCCATTTATAACCATTTGAAGATGGACGACAACGGTCCAGCAGTGAGCATCAAAGCAGACAGCTACTGCCGTACATCGTGAGTTATATATATTTACCATACTCTGACCCACATCATAACTTTTATCAATGTTTCAATGTTATCATATTAATATTCGCGTATACGCACAAAATATATATCTCATTCACACCAGTACAACACATGGCTGCTACGATCCAATAAGTTAGTGCCGAAATGAATTTTTTCTTCAAACGTCAGTAAATCCGTCATTACTCGACTGTGTAGGCGGCCGTGAAGTTTCATTTTTCCTCCGCCGGAGCTTTACTTTTCACTTTTCCGCCGGCGGAGGTAAAAGTGTTACCATAGCAACATAGATACAAACAAACAACAAAGCAAGCGTCAACAACTCAATAATTATTAAACTAAAATTTGTATTTATCACTCAATTTGTGCCCTGCATTTCTAAAAATCACTAATTTAGGAACAAATTGGTTATTATTTAATCGAACTTATTCAATAACTGCTTATCAATACGGAATTAAAACGTAATCGAAGACGCAATTTTAAAAAAATAATTATTGTTGACAGTGTCCACTGACAGCTTTATGTTACATTACTATAGCAACGACCTGTGCCTATTCACCGACACCGGTCTAAGCCGCCTTGCGAACCAACTTATGTTTGATAATAATTATTAGTATTACTATTAAAAAGAGATATTTTTGCATTAGTTTGTCGACATTTGAAGAAAAAACAGCATATTTTATGTGGAAGAAAAGTTATTTTTCATGGCGAGCGCACAATGAAAAGTATCACTTTTCCTCCATATAAAATAATATACTATTTACAGATGGCTATCATGCATATTACGTCCCTGAAGGGCTGGTGGTTTATTTTGATGGTACCTGTTTTTCTTTTAAAAAAGGATTATGGCGGATCGAATTTAGAGTGACTATATTATTAATACACACACATAGAAAGGAGTTCTCCAACTGAGTGAATTGACGTTATTCCAAGAGCATATTGACATATGTGGCAAAAGAATATTACTGTGTGTGCACTTGTATAATTCCCCATGGTTAGCTTCGCACCTTTAAATTTCTGTTTCCTGGTTCGCCAATTTTGATAATCTTATTAGATACTTTAATGTCTGCTGCCTGGAGTAGCGTTCCCTTTAAAAGAAAAATAGTGAGTCTCGAAACGTGCCAATTTGTTCAAAATCCCCTTAGCCCGGAAATTTAAGCCCCACCCCAGTATTAATTTATTTTAATTAATTTTAGTTTTTTTTTCGGCTATTTTTGTCATTATCCCGTCTTAGGTCACAGGTTGGCACCATTCGGCTTTGATATAGCTGCCAGTGTACCGTAGCGCAGACTTCGGCGTCTAAACCCATGCAACACAAAACTAAAAGTATGTCGAATAATACAAATTAGTTTTTTTTTTAATTATTTTTACTTTCTTTATTCGATTACTTTTCAAAAGAAAAAGTGACCTATGAACAAACTAGCAGCGTAACCATTGAAATAAAATTAGTTAGTGCAGATCTAGCTATTGTGATTTGGCATCGAGCTAGTGCCAGTGGCGCTCTTGCTCTGTTCTGGTGTTTGTTGGCTTCAAGTCCTTGGTTATTGTGTTGTGTGTGTCTCTTGGTGTATGGTGTATGTTCTGGATTTCCGAAGAGACTTAAGTAGGATGGAGTGCTGAAGCCGTTAGGGAGTTTTATTATTTTTGCGATTGAACAGACTAGAGCATTGCTGTAGACACCTAGTCGATGTTGATTGATTCGGATTTTGCAGATTTCTCTGCAAGTTCAAATCAACCACCCCCGGAAAGGCTGTGCACGATGCGAGGAGTTACCCCCTGACCCTACTTCTAAGCATGGATCCCATACGGCGAGCGACCCCATGCAGTCCTTTTAATCCTGTACACCCCCGTTTTTAAGCGGGAACCCGGCCTAGGGCAACAGCAATGCTACCGTCCCCAGCTCTTATTTGAAATTTTGAAACTTGAATTTTTTTTTTGTAATTTGAAATTATGAAAATTTTTGGAAATTTTGAGTTTTCAATATTTTGGAAATTTAAAATCATTTTGAGAAATTTTGAAAAAAAATTGAAAAAATTTTTGAGAGTTTTTGAAAAATTGAGAATTATATATATTTTTTGATCTTTTCCATATTTTAAATTTTTATGGGTTTTTGTTGGTATATTTGTGTATGGTGTATGATTT
>JAEQML010070989.1:0-16426 GCA_016904865.1 Pissodes strobi | reverse complement strand
TTTTATATATATATATATATATTTATATATATATATTATATTTTATATTGATATGCCAGGTAATCTTCGGCAGTACCAACATATACATTGCATGTGTTTGTCTGAGAACTAGTAACACGTGGTTTATTTAAGAAAAAAGTCAAACTTTTCAGCTTCTCTCTGAGCATTCTACAATAACTTATTAAATTCTTTATCTGCATTTTGTCTTAATTTTCTTATTTCTTGTTCAATATGTTCGGCTAAATTTTTTGCTTGCTTAATATATCACTATTTCGTTGTTGAGGAAGCCGAATAATCACTTTAAGCAGTCGTTATATTAATCAATGTTTGGAATGTGCCAATATCAGTATAACACTAAGAGATCTGCGATATTCAAGAAACTGATCAATTTAGCAGAAACTAATTATTGCAGTTCAAAGTAGTAGTCCTAAGCATATACTTTGGGAAAGCATTATTGACTTCAAGAAAATGCAATGCAAAATTATTGTGCTAAATATTAAATCTATTCTTTTGCTTATTTTAAACGTGTCTTTAGGTGCATTGTTATCAATCCTTTAGCATCTTGGCCAGTAGAATTGAGCCATATTTCTTCTTCCAATTAATCAGGCTTTAAAGTGTTAAGTTCTTTCATTCAGTGTTCCTTTATTCGTCTTTTCGGTGCCATCTCAAATAAGTTATGAAATCGCTGAAACACGTCATCATTAGCGGAATGTCCCTTCGAAATGTGTATCAGATGTGACCCCGTTTTAAATTCAGCATTTCTTACTGTACAGCCTATCTGATATACAGCGGTTGATGAATCTCTATCTGTTCATTGAGAAATCTTATCTAGAGCAAGTATAATGCCATCATGTAGCTCCAAAAGCTGCAACAGAGTTGGTAGGCCAAAGACTCGTCAATTTTTCGTGACCAGAAGTAAAGTTGGCTTCTTTCAAAGATTGTCTTTTCTATCGTGCCCATACAGTTTCTAATTGCGAGCACTTCACAGGAGCTAAATGTAACTAGATTAACTGAATGTGCAGCACAGTGTACGCATATACTGCTATTGGATATAATTCTTTTATATGTGCCTGTACTTCATTAAACTTGCCGCCCATCATAACTCTGACAAGGTAGCTTGCTCCTATCAATTCCCAAATTTATAAGCTTCTCAACTATTGCTGTAGAAATTCCTTTTCCTTTACCATCTTCAATCGGTATAAATTGCAAGAAAATTTCTTCAAGTTTGGAAAATGTTGGGTCAATACAATTGGTGAGTACTGAAAAATATGGGGTGAATTAACTTTACATACCAACTTTTGAAGAATCAAACAATTACTTGCCTCAATTATCTGATTTTGTATTTTCCAGCTGGTATATAATGCAGTGTTTTTAAATTGAAATAGCAACTGTTGATGGGTTTGGTTTTAACCTGTTGTTAACAACAACACGCCATGTCATCGCTCTAATAATTATGAGTTGTTACATTTATTTGGTAGACTATGTTACGCTTGGTAAATTTCGGGGAGGGAGGGTGGGAGGGGGGGAATTAGACATGACTAAACCATTGTTTTATACCGTTCTTTTCTAATACGTTAACTGTATTGATCGGTTGCTCTCATTTTCCTCAAGTTGTAGAGATATCAAATTCCAAATAAGTACGGACTAGCCGATAAATGAACCGTATACAGAGAACACAAATTAATACCGTTTGCGATCTTTGCGATGCTCATTTGTTTCTTCCAGGAAACTCTACAGTTTTTGTATTTAAATTTAATAAATATGTATCTATGAAAATAAAGGCTTTAGGAAGATGGCAACATATAGAGGGGTACAGGAAAAACCTGTATCTACTAATGTTACGATTTCGGTTGTTTAGGTACTATAATAAATGAGACACTTTTGATTAAATGATATAGGAATGCGAAACTCAGAGTGTTAACATTTAATCCATTTAGACTCGGTAGTATATTCACAGTTCAATTCAAACCATTTTTTTAAACTTGACATCCTCAAACGAAACTAAATTTAGTATAACAGATTGTCTAGTCATATCGTATCTGATTTAAGAATGTAGGCAACATGGGCGGTATTGCCAATCTCATAAATGCAAATCTTTTTCTAAGCCTATAATACTTTCAATAAAATTTATGAAATAATGATCCTATTTGGACTTTTGAGACTTGCAGACCCTCATATATGGTTCTTGGAACGTTGGCAATTAGTACGGCGACAAAGAAAGTATAAACGTTTATCATTCGTGCCTCAGATTAAAACATAAAGTTATAATACAGGATTTTTCAAAACTAAATTGAAATACACAGATATTTGTTGGCTGATGTTCACCTAAAACGTTTAGAACATATTCTGTACGGTATTATTTTCAAGGTACTGACTGTTGAATTTTCTTGCTGTCAGAACTCGCTAATGCATTCATTTAGCACTGTATTTCAAAAGTTAATTATTTTTGATACATGTTGCCATATTTTATAGAAAATTTTGCTGTATCAAGTAGGTCTTTAGAAAAGTTATTATAATTGTCTCCCCGAACGCCATTGATACCTATACATTTAAAAAACCAATATAATACTTAAAATTATTATCAATTTTAAAAGAATATTTACAGGCGGTTAGAAACTTTCTTGAAAAACTATATCGTACCTTAAAACATGTGAAAAGTAGTGTGCGTATGAACCACACATGAGAAGTGAAATACATACCAACAAAATAGAATAATATTCTTATTTTATGCACGCTACCAATAATAATATATGAATAAAAATTACAACTGTCATAGGGGATATTTACCAGAACATAATAACAAAACTATTAAGTTTAGATTTTATAAATGTGTTTTTAGTGAATGGGTATCGGATACAACACTTATTTAAACTTTGTATGAATACTTCTTTTACAATAAAGATAATTACAAATTTAAATGATGTGTCTTAGATTCTAAAGGATGCATAGACCGTTATGAAATACTATTTTTCAATTAAATCCGAACAGAAAAAAATTGTATAATGATTATTTGTTTTACGCTGTAAGTTGCCCGTCTTCACCGCAGCTCAATACTCAATACTCAATACTTTATTCATGTCAATGCACAGGCTTACATATGTCACCAAGAGTTACAAAAAATTAAAAAAAAATTGCAAGAGTACATATTAATAAATTAATTAATAATAAAATAATAAATCAAAAAAAAATAATCAAAACACATGTTTACATCAAAAAGAACTGAAAGTTAAAAGGCAATAAACAAAATTTAAAAATTAAAACACTACTGTTCAGGATGGATCACTCACAGCGTAATAATATCTGAATTAAGATATTCATCAATGGAATAAAAAGCCCTGTTTAATAACGATTAACGATTCACTCTCTGCTTAAAACTCTTAGCTGGTAGTGCTCTAACATAATCTGGTAAAACATTATAAAATTTTATAGCCCAGTAGCCTGGACCATCCTGACTTCTTCTTTGACGCCAATATGCGGGTACCAAATTGTGTCTTGAACGAGTGTCGTGGTCATGGACATCTCCATGAGCTCGAAACTGACCCTCATACTGCTTAACATACAACAGACACTCCAATACGCATAAACAAGGCACAGCAGACCAAGACCCACATACACACTCCTGCAGTCATCTCTGTAACCCAAACCAGACATCACACTCACTGCCCTTCTTTGCAGATTCAACACCCTGTGCACCTCGGCTGAGTGTCCCCATGCAAGAATCGCATATGAGATGTGTATAAAAAACAGCAAAATATGCAGTTCGTAATATATCAGTTGAGACACACTTATATAGGTTTTCGGAGCACATAAAACCACTCCCAGAAAGCGAACCTCTGAGGCATTTTCTACACCTGATAAGTCTCTCATAGAGAATATTACCCGGCTTGTCTTGTCGGCATTTAGAAGCAGCCTGTTTGAACACAACCAGTTCTCAGCCCTCTCCTGCGCCGCCATCGAACCTTTCAATGAATCGTCATAAGTATCTGCAGCATGAGAAACCGTTGCGTCATCAGCAAAGAGTGTGATTTTTGCGAGAGTCTCCCCTCTAGGAAGATCATTTATATATATTAAAAAGAGAATGGGGCCCAGGACCGAGCCTTGTGGTACTCCAATATTAATTACGCTCTTCGCTGACGTCACACCAGCAACCCCTACCAATTGACACCTGCACCAAGTTTAATACTATTCGAACTAAAGTTATAATAGCTGAGTTTGTGAAGAAGGATACTATGGTTGACACAGTCAAAGGCCTTGCTGAGATCTCACAGTAGAACTGAGTTGTACTGCATGTTATGAAATACATCTATTATATCGGAAACAAGATGTATGATACCTAGGACAGTGCTCTTATTTTCTCTGAAGCCGAATTGGTAAGCTGTACCTATAGGTATTGGAAAGTAGGGTCTATAGAAAGTTTGTCTATCGGAAATGTACCATTTAAAATAACGAAAATTTAATGAAACAAAAATTTACAATTTTTTGGTAACCCTGTAAATATAAACTGGTAAACTTGATTTATTTTTGTAAATAAAAGATATCAAAATCAAAACTATCAAATCAAAAGTTCTCATCTTGCCGCGACACCCAGTATGTTTAACATACTTTCTGAACAGCTTGTATAATAAAGAGGTAATGACAAATAAATAAGTGTTCTTTCTCGGTGTCAACATTAATTTTTTTACAAGAGGGTGTCGTCATATTTTTGCATATACCTTCTTTGGATTGTTTTTGTTTCTTTTCTCAGGAGCTTTCAATTTTCCAAAACCGATCCTTATCTATATGCAGCTAGCAAACCTGTCCATATGTTTACCTTCCGTTATTTATAAGCTTTTTTCTACAGCCGCGCGCAAAATAACTAAATACTAAATTCAAATGAAATCGCAAAATCACCTAATGCCGTGGATCCTTATTTTGGGCTCTAGCGCGAACATGGAAAAGGAAATTCTCGTTTTTTCCGTCTAGTGTGCTGAATGGTCATGGAAACCGAAGATAAATAAATGACAGTCGTGGGTTTGTTACAGTTTGTTGCTGGCAATCCTGTTCTAAATATGCTCGAAGCCCGAATATAATATGTCAAAACTGACAGTCATTCGCAAATTTCAGAATAAGTATAGAGAAAAATGTGCATTTAATTTTAAAAAATGCGGCTGTAGAAAAAGTTCTGTGTGTTTTTCGAGCGCAAAGTAAGATTGCCGTTTTCGAAAGATTACTGCGCTCCGCTACGCGTCGCGCAGTAACATTCTTTCTCAAGCGGCAATCCGTTACTTTGCGCTCTAAATACACAAATAACTATTTTACTCTAGCTTATTCTCAAGCGGCAATCCGATACTGTGCGATCTAAATACACAAATAACTATTCTTCACACGGCAATAAAAAGCAGACAATAGTTAAAAATTAAATGTTGAGAATCTCTTACATCCACGTAGTTTCTAATAGCAGCGTTTATTGATATTATAGTTCACATTTTTTGTCAATAAAAACTAGGAATCATCATTGTTGGCTGATTTGTTTACGAACATAGAGAAAGCAAAAAGGGGTTTACAGAAAAATTTAATATTTTTTTGCCAAAAATGCAAGAAATACAAGAAATCGATCCACTTAAAGACATAGAAGCAGCAGCTAACAGAGCTACCTTAGATTTACTGCCACGAAAATCAAGAATTCAATATGAGATTGCTCATATAAATTTATAAAATGGTGTGAAAACAAAGGCGTTCCTGGAAAGTATCCCGAAAACATATTCCTGGCCTATTTTGAGGAAAAGGCAAAGGTATGGAAGTCTTCTCTTAGGTCCCATTATTCAATGATCAAAGCTATGCTACGTGTAAATAACGACGTAGATATCAGCAAACATTTTAAACTGGTTGACTACTTGTCAAGGAGAGGGTTACCAGGGCAAAAAAACAAATTTTTTTACTAGAGTTCAAATTGAACAGTTTCTGAAGTGCCGATGAGTATCTTCTGATGTAAAGTAGCTTGTAGGAGTATTTGGTGCCTGCTGCAAGGAGGAGCTTTGTCAGTTGACTCTTGACAACGTGGAAGAACTGGAAAATATGGAGACTTCATTAGTTATTAAAATATCAGATACCAAAACCAATGTACCACGAAATTTCACTATCGTTGAAAAATTTTATTTGGATTTTTATCGAAGATATATTGATCTTCGTCCAGCAGATGCCGGACATCGGCGGCTCTTCCTAAAATATGTGAAAGTTAAATGTACCAGATATCCGATCGGAATTAATACGTTCAGAAAATTTCCTGCTGCTATAGCAAGATTTCTGCAACTTCCAAATCTGACACTCTATCCGGGGCATTGCTTACGTCGTTCCTCTGCGAGCTTACCTGCTGATGCTGGAGCAAATTTGGGCTCCTTGGAAAATAAAAATTATATTGCTGGAAAATTGCTTACTTCATCACTCGACGATGCTCCAACATCAACTGGACATGCTGTTGTAACAGCAGATCTTAGGAAGGAATTCATTTTTCAAGTTGTTCAAATTATACTATTAATATGTGTAATAAATAAAACAGAAATGTTTTTTGACGTTTTTTGAAAAAATTGACATTTTGCTTTTAACACTAGTGCCTTAAAGCAGGCATTTTTAAGGCTAGTAAACAGTGTTAAACCTGTGTGTAGAAAAATTCTGTTAATTCACAGTAACTACATAATTTAAAAAATTCTTAATAATTTGCTACCTATTTAAGCTAAACTTATTATTGTGCTATTTTTTGGTCAATATCTGAGTTTGATAAATATACGAAAAGTTTTAGTAGGGGCTAATATCTCTGGAAGTAGCACATATTATAGTTTGCAGTTTTTGTTGCTGTAGGTAACGACAAAGTTTACAGAAATAAAATTTTATTCTGTAAATTTTGGTAATCATAACAAAATTGGCTATGTGCATATCGGTTTTGAATTTTGCATTTTGAAAGTTTTATAGGGAAACGACAATACACGCTAAATACCTCTATAAAGATTATGTGAATATTGCAAAAAAAAAAAAATAAGTAGATTTCCTTTTTTCCTTGTAGCAAAAGGAAGAATTTGACTTTTGCATTTTGGAAGTACTAAAGTGGAAAGGGAGGCAAGTGTGAACTAGGGACAAATACAAACAATTAATTATATATTTTGTTTATCAATTCTAACACCGGCAATGACCAACGCGGTAAATAACAACCCACCCTAAATAACTCTAGAAAGTTTTGTGAATATTATGTGAATATTGCAAAAAATATAAGGTAATTTTCCTTGTTGTTTATAATTACAAATAAAAATTACCTCATATTTTTTGCAATATTCACAGGATCTACACTTAATTTCACATGACGTAAATAAAAATATATTTTTGGCGTATTTAAGGTGATCTTTAAATGTTAAACAGTCCTTGAAGCATTAATTAGAATATAAACTATCATCTGCAAGTTTTTTACCTGCAGCATTGGCATGCTCTCTGATTTTAAGAATAATTTTTTTTAAAGTAATGGGGAAGGAGTAGACAAACATCCGTCCACTTTTGCCCTCTTTCTTTTTTAAACAAGTGAGCCCTAGATTTTTTATGTTTTTAGATTGGTTCGTAACTATCAATGCCGAATACAAAACGCTTGCTATACGGAAGAGTAATTGAGGCAAGAGATAATAAACTGACGTGCAATCTAACAACTTAAGTCTGCAAAAAGCTGCACAATCCTAAATTCTGGTGACAACGAAATCATCAATTAGTGGCCTACTTGGAGGATATACCAGCAGAAGAAAACAACCACCTTGATCTTGAAATAACTAAATTTAGCGCCCCCAAAGTGGGGATAAATGAAAGTTAATATTAAATATATTGGCAACATCGATGTCGGCAATAGACGGTTACTCAAACAGGCACTGAATTTGAAATTTGCATTTTACAATTCGTTTAGGGCATGATAAGTCGTTTTCAGAAACCTCTTCAATAATAATATCTACCCATATTATATTATGCCAAGGGACTAAATTGTACCTGGTGACCCATTTTATGACGTCTTTACTACCAGTTTTATTTGAAGTAGGCCCGGCGCCGGCGGCGTCAAAATTTTTGCTAAGGTCGGCCTCGACATAAACAATTTTGTTATCCATGCTACCAAGAAGAAAATTATCGAAAAGAACTTATTTTGACACTCCTGTGACTGTCGAAATTTAATTATTTTAAACGCAAAATAGAAAAAAAAAACTTCTTTTCCACAATACCTTTGTTGTTAGTTGCATGGATATTGACAATAGTATATTATTTTATATGGAGGAAAAGTGATACTTTTCATGGCGCGCTCGTGTTTAACAGCCGAACGGAGTGAGGCTGGTAATAGAGAGCAAGCCATGAAAAGTAACTTTTCCTCCAAATAAAATATGCTGTTTTTTCTTCAAATGTCGACAAATTAATGCAAAACATCTCTTTTTAATAGTAATAATATCTAATTATTATTAAAGATAAATGGGTTCGCAAGGCGGCTTAGACCACGGTCGTAGGTGGCCTTACTTAGACCGGTGTCGGTGAATTTGTAACATAAAGCTGTCAGTGGACACTGTCAACAATAATTATTTTTTTAAGATTCGTCTCCGATTGCGTTTTAATTCCGTATTGATAAGCAGTTATTGAGTAAGTTCGATTAAATAATAACCAATTTGTTCCTAAATTAGTGATTTTTAGAAATGCAGTCATAAATTGAGTGATAAATACAAATTTTAGTTTAATAACTCTTGAGTTGTTGACGCTTATTTTGATGTTTGTTTGTATTGTATCTATGTTGCTATGACAACTCTTTTACCTCCGCCGGCGGAAAAGTGAAAAGTAAAGCTCCGGCGGAGAAAAAACGAAACTTTACGGCCGCCTACACAGTTGAATAATGACGGATTTACTGACGTTTGAAGAAAAAATTGTTTGTCATGGCTCACCGTAGCAAAAAATTGTGAATCCGCCGCATTGAAAGAAATCTAGTAATAACGCCGTTAAAAATCACAAGATTGCCCGGCAACTGTCAAAATAGAAAAGAATTTCTTATTTCATTAAGCTTTTAGAACAGAAAAACAATTATTTGTCGGATGTGTGATTTTTAATTTGTCGGATATGCAGAAGTGATTACCAGATAAAAAAAAATCGGTATGCTAAGATTGCCGTTTTTAACTTTGTCTAATAGCTTATTTGTATTGTTAACATTATTTGTCAGAATTGACATTATAAGTCAAAACTTTTAAACTTGCTTATAAACGTTTATGTCAAAAAATGAACACCGATGTTGAGTTTTCTTTCACTCCACCAGATAATATATGAGAGAAACAGCGCAAGAAGTTTCGTCAAATGCGTTACATGGAAAATCCAGAAAGATTTATCAAAATTCTTATTTAAAATTCACAAAGAAAATAAAAGGTGTGGTTCCTTCTCAGAAACCCTGCTAATAGCATATTTTTCAGAACTGGCCCAACAAATGAAGCCATCGACCTTGTGGGTACAATATTCCATGACTAAAAGTACCTTACAGACGCACAATAACGTTGAAATTTACAAATTTCGCAAATTTACTTTATATTTAAAGCAAAATGCTAAGGGAAACAAATTGAAAAAATCGCAGATTTTAAGCGGAACCCAAATTAAAGAATTTCTAAATAACGCCCCCGGTGAAACTTATTTGACGATTAAGGTATGTAATTAAAAACCATTAATTATTTAATTTAAATTAACGCTTCGTATTAGTTTGCAGGTTGCCGCAATATTTGGAATTGCGGGAGCTTGTCTGTCTGCCGAATTATGCCAGTTAACAATAGATGACATAGAAGATTTAGTAACGTTTTTAGTAGTTAAAACTAATCAAACAAATAATGATGTAAGTAGGAGGTTTGTTATAACTGAAGATTGCCTTAAATTTTACCAAAAGTACTTAGCCATTCGTCCACCAACAGCTAAAGATCGTCGTCCTTTTTTTTGTATATCGCAATGGAAAATGTGCTAACCAAGTTGTGGGAAAAAAACAAATCTATAAAGTACCTGAAATAATGACCACTTTTCTTGGTCTAGAAAATCCTGTATACAGGACATTTTGTTTCGAAGATCTTCAGCAAATGTCCCTGTAGAATCTGGTGGAGATCTGATAACATTAAAAAAGCATGGCGGTTGTTATATTGATGAATCGGTGACCCAAAAGAGAGAAACAGCTGGCATAGTATTAGGATTATGTGGGAGTAAACCCAATTTTCAAGCCCTCGGAATGTGTTATTTGCGTTGATGAAGCTTTTACTTCAGTAGAAAATGTATCAAATCCGACGACAAAAATGAGATTCGTGCAATGTACATTGAATAACTGTGATTTTAAATAAATAAATGTTTGTTTGCTGTAAAATTTCTAAATCGTAAGACTTGCAATGTTAGTAAATAATTATTGGCGAATTGGCGTTAATATTCTTTTTATAATTTTTTTCCCTAGCGAAAACATAACTTACTTTTATCCCTAGGGAAAAAGTGAACACTTTTTCACCATGGTAAAAAATGTTTTTGCATCTATTAAGAGGGACAAAAATACACTTTTTTCCGTCACAGAAAAAATACATTTTTTTGAGAATATTTATTGTAATCTTTATCTCACTCTGCACTAGTCAGAATAAAACATATACATGTGCAAGTTTTTACGCTTCACGCCAATGTATACATTGGCGTGATCTGTGATTTTAAGATTAAACATCTAATAATTTGCTATTTAAACTAATCCAATTATTGTGTTGTTTTTCCGTTAAATATACCACGCCTACGAAAAATCTTAATAGGGTCATCTCTGTAAGAAGCAAATATAATCTACTATTTTTTGCTACAGATAATGATATCAAAATTGGCTCTGTTGATATCGATCGAGGGAGAGCAACGAAAACAATTAAATATATAATTTTTTTATCAATTCTAATACCGGTAATGACCAAGGCCGTAAACAACAACCCACACTGACCTCAACGAAGTTTTGTGAATATTATGTGAATATTGCAAAAAATATAAGCAGTATTTTAATTAGAATATAACCTATACATCTGCAAGTTTTTTACGCATAAATTGACGTGCTCTGTCATTTTAAGATACATATTTGTTCACTTTTGCCCTATTTATTTTTCAAGCAAGTGAGCCCTAGATCTTTTCTTTTTTCTTTTAGATTCGTTCGTAACTATCAATGTTCAACCCAAAAGGTTTGCTATGCAGAAGAGTAAATTAGGCAAGAAAGCTATACAAGTCCTAAGTTCTGGTGACAAGGAAATCAGCAATTACTGGCGTAATTTGAGAAAGTACCAGCGGAAGGAAACAACCACCTTGATCTTGAAATGGTTCATTTTAACGACGCCAAATTTTGGGGATGAATGAAAGTTTAAATTAAATATGTTAGCTATTTTTTATTCAAAACAGGTTTTAAAAAAGCGGCGAAGTCAATTTTGCAGCAATAAGTAGCACATAAGTTTAAGAAATAATTATTAATAAGAACAAAATATAATTTGTTAAAAATGGTACATCTGGCAACATCGCTCCCTCTGTCGGCAATAATAGAGGATTGACGGTTACTCAAAGGCTAGTAAATAGGCATTATATTTGAAATTTGCATTTTACAAATCGTGTATGGCATCCTAAGCTGTTTGCAGAAACTCCCCCAATCCCCAATATAGGTATTTATATTATACCAAGGGACTAAAGTGTACAGGGTGGCACATTTATCTTGGGTCACGACCTTGTCTCAAAAAATATAAGAGATGAGGCCCGAAAGTCGAATGAAAGAGCTGTTTTAGAAATATTTTCATTTATATAGGTATGGTGTTTGTTAATTTTATGTCAAAGATTATGTTTGCAGGCCAAAACATTAATAGCAAATTTCTCATAGGGAAGCCTTTATTATTTAATTGGGGTTAATTCTTCTATTTTGAAATGTTCTTTTTTATTCAGACAGGTGCCCAGTCATCTTGTGATTTTTGACGTCATTACTACTAGTTTTCTCTTAAGGCAGCGGCGTCACAATTTTTGCTAAGGTGAGACTCGACATAAACAATTTTGTTAATATCTATGTAACCAACAACAAAATTGTCGAAAAGACTTGTTTTGCACTCCTTTGATTGTCGAAATTAAATTATTTTGAACGCAAAATAGAAAAAGAACTTATTTTCGACACTATACTTTTGTTGTTAGTTGCATGGTATTATCAGAGTTGTTTATTTCATTACTCACTTGAGCCAAAAATCTTACGCCGCGCCGCCGCCCTGTAAGAAATCTAGTAGTAACGATATTAAAAATCACAAGACGGCTGCGCAACTGTCAAAATAGAAAACATATTATTTAAACAAAATTTGGGAATAGAAAAAGTATAAAATACACGTTTCAAACGACATTTAGAGACATGCAGAAGTGATCACCAGATACAAAAATTTCGGTAAGCTAAAAATAAAAAAAAAATGCCATAACAATCTGACGGACAAGTAAATCTCTTCTTCCAAAATCTGTTAATTTACTGTAATAACGAAATTAAAACACTCTTGTAGGTATATAATTTGGTAACTATATCTATTATTTTCCTGGCTTTTCGTTAAAAACTGAGTAGCAAATATATTTGGCAGTTTTTGTTGCTATCAAAATTGGCTTTGTAGATATCGTTTTTCACTTTTGCCTCTTGAAACTACTATAGGGGAAAGGGGAGCAAGAGTGACCTAGGGGCAAAAGAAAACAATTAATTATATATTTTGTTTATCAATTCTAATACAGGCAATGGTCAACGCGGTAAATAACCACCCAGGCTAAATACCTCTACAAAGTTTTGTGAATATTATGTGAATATTGCAAAAAAATATAAGGTAATTTCCCTTGTTGCTTATAATCACAAATGAAAATTACCTCATATTTTCTGCAATATTCACAGGATAGTCATAATTTCACATAACGTAAATAAAAATACGTTATTGAGTAATCTTTAAAGGTCAAGCACTCTTTCAGGCATTAATTAAAATATTAGAACTTATAGATACATGTGCAAGTTTTTTACGCCTACATTGGCGTACTCTGGGATTTTAAGATACATTAAAAAAAAAGTAATATGGAGAGTAACTGTTCACTTTTGCCGTATTCAATGTTTAAACAAGTAAGCCCTAGAATCTTCTTTTTTTTAGATTGGTTCGTAACTATCAATTTCGAACCCAAAAGGCTTATTATGCAGAAGAATAAATGATGCAAGAAACAATAAAAGAACGTGAAATCTAACAAGTTAAGTCTGTAAAAGCTGCAAAAGTCCTAAGTTCTGGTGACGACGAAATCAGGAATTAGTGACGGATTTTGAGAAAAACCAGAAGCAGAAAACAATCACCCTGATCTTGAAATGGTTAAATTTCACGATCCTAAATTTTGGAGATGAATGAGAGTTTAAATTAGATATTAGGTCGGCTATTTTCAATTCAAAATCGGTTTAAAAAAAAGCGGCGAAGTTAATGTTGCACCAATTAATAGCCAGCACATAAGTTTAAGAAAAGAGTATTAATTAATAAAGGCAAAATCCGATTTGTTAAAAATTGAACATTTGGCAACAATGCTCACTGTAATAAGTAGGCATTATTTTTCAAATTTGCATTTTACAATTCCTTTATGGCATCCTCAGCTGTTTGCGGAAACTCTTCCAATAATAATAGTACCGACCTATATTATATTATACTTAAGGTCTAAAGTGTACAGGTTGGTCCATTTATCTTGGGACACTACATATCTCAGATTAGCGTTGACATATTTTAAATTTGATGTCAAAAATGATGTTTTTAGGCCAAAACAGAATTCGTACATTTGGATTTGAACGTAAAATAGCATAAGCAAAAAGAAAGTATGATTCTGGCTGGATATGAATTGGGGTGACCAGCGGATTAGCCGGTGTATAATAGTTATCAGGGTCTCCAAGCATGTAAGAATTTTGCAGACTTAAAATTGTTAAAAGTATTATTATTAAAAAAAGCCCACTAGCTTTTTAAAAGTAACGTAAGGATGAAAAAATAGTAAATGAATTATAACTAAAGCTGAAACAGTAGAACGCGAAATAAAATGAAATGCAAAGAATCGAGTTAAAGTTGCATTTCTTACAGAAAAGCCCCCTCATATTCATTGAACAATTGAGTTTCCTAGATGGGTTTCTTATACTGAAAGCCTTTATTACTTAATACGGGCTAATTTTTTTTGATTTTAAAAGTTTTTTAATGATTTTTTTTTTCTATTTTGACAGGTGTGATTTTTTGCTTTCCTTACCACTAGGTTTCTTTCAAGGCGAGTAAGCAGCAGCGTTACAGTTTTTGCTAAGGTAGGGCTAGACATAACCATTGTTGTTAATATCCACGCAACCAATAACAAAATTGTCGAAAAGAACTTCTTTTCGACACATAAAGGGGTGTCGAAAAGACGTTCTTTTCGACAATTTTGTTGTTGATTGCATGGATATTAACAACATTATATTATTTTGAACGCAAAATAGAAAAAGAACTTCTTTTCGACAATACTTTTGTTGTTAGTTCCATGGCTATTGAAAAAGTCACGGCCCAGTTTAGCAAAATTGTGACGCCGCCGCTTTGAAAGAAATGTACTTGTAACGACCTCAAAAGCACCGTCAAAATAGAAAAAATATTATTTTTCATTAAAAAACCTTTGGAATAGAACAAAGTAGTATACAATACACGTAAAGGATATTTAGTGACAGTGACCACATGACATATCAGAAAAATATTTTTTAAAGTGATGGTCATGTAGAAGTTATAGAACCAGATAAAAATTTCTGTTTGCTAAAAATAAAAATTTTCCCCATTTTTTCTATTTAGTGTAGGCACTTACAAACATATGCAAAACAACATACATCAGACAAGAAAGAAAAAAAAAGACAACATTGGACATTGTAAAATAAGGTAGGTATGCTGGGGAAACTGTATCTATCTAAGTAAATCTCCCCTTTAAAATTCGTTAATTTACAGTAACTACAAAATTTAAAAACTCTTTTTTGCTATTTAAACTAATCCTACTATTGTCCTGTTCTTCCGATAAGAACTGAGTTTGATAAATATACCACGCCTACAAAAAGTCTTAGTAGGGACATCTCTGGAAGTAGAAAATATACTTTGCAATTTTTATTGCTGATATCAAAATTGGGTCTGCGTATATCGATTTTCACTTTTGCATCTTGGAAGTAATATAGGAGAATGGGGGGTAAGAGGGGGCAAAAATAAACAACTAGTTAAATATATTTTTTTATTAATTCTAACCCCGGTAATGATCAAGACGGTAAACAACCCACGCTAAATGCCTCTACACTACCAGATTTTGTGAATATTATGTGAATATTGCAAAAAATACAAGGTCATATTCTTTTTTACGTATAAACAGTCTTTGATGCATTAATTAGAATATAACCTATATATCTGCTAGTTTTTTTACTCATATGCATAGGGTGTCCCAAATTCGAGCTTCATCATTGGGATCTCGGGAACTAGAAGAGATATGAGGTCGGTTAAATGGAGGCAAAGTTGCGCGTTTTGATGCTGATCAAAATACCATCTAAGAAGTTTAAAAATTCCGAACACTTCCGAAGATTTTTGGAAAAAAACGAATATTCGCGATTTTATTTTATTTTTTTATGACTCTATTTGAATAGACATAACAAAAAAAGATTCACATTCTCATTGCAACTTTTTCTATTCTACAAGATAGTGCTATTAGATTTTCAAACAGACGTTTCGTCTTTGAGCTGTCACCATCAACTTTGTTTTTTTAAATACGGCCCTTGATTTTTTATTACGGATTTTAAGAGCTTCTAAGGTCCCCAAACCAATTATGTATCGCGCTTATTCGAAAACTTCATATTAGTGACATTTTCCATAAGAACTCATGTGTTAGAAAGAGACAGAAAATAGATTTTTTGGATTTTTTCGAAAAAGTGCGATACAACAATGAAAATGTGAAATTTATTATTTGTTCCAAATCTAAGCTCACCTAGAATCCCACAAAACTATTTACTTGGGTAAATTGCTATAAAAATATAGCCTAGAGCCTATGGTTTGAGGGTTGACACTTTAATAATTATATTATTTATTAACCACTTTTTATGTTAGTTCTTAAGCTTTCTTTATGCAAGGCGTTACTGCGTAAAATAAGGTTTTTATTTTTAATTCTATAAAAAATACATTTTCTGTCTCTCTCTAACACATGTGTTCTTATGGAAAATGTCACTAATATGAATTTTTCGAATGAGTGCGATACATCGTTGGTTTTGGGACCTTAGAAGCTCTTAAAATCCGTAATAAAAAATCCAGGGCCGTATTTAAAAAAAACAAAGTTGATGATGGCAGCTCAAAGACGAAACGTCCGCTTGAAAATCTGATAACGCCATCTTGAAGAACAGAAAAAGTAGCAATGAAAATGTGAAATTTATTTT
>MU195202.1:0-15212 GCA_016904865.1 Pissodes strobi | reverse complement strand
CTTGAGACTAAGTGAAACTAATCGAAAGTTAATTAAACGACTAATCAGAACTAGCTAAATCTATTAAGATTGATTGTAACTTATCGGAATCGACTCAAATAACTAAAATAAGTTGAGACTACGTGAAACTAATCGAAAGCTGATTAGACGACTAACCAAAACTAGCCAAATCTGTTAAAATTGATTATAACTATTGGAGCCAACTGAAATGACTAAAATGTGTTAAGACTAAGTGAAACTAATCGAAAGATGATTCGACGACTAACCAAAACTAACCAAATATATTAAAATTGATTATAACTTATCGGAGCCAACTCAAATGACTAAAATGTGTTAGGACTAAGTGAAATGAACCGAAAGTTAATTAGACGACTAACCAAAACTAACCAAATCTAATAACATTAATTATAACGTATCGGAGCTGATTTAAATGACTAAAATGTGTTAAGAATAAGTGAAACTGATCGAAAGTTGATTCGACGACTAACCGAATCTATTAAAATTGATTATAACGTATCGGAGCCGACTCAAATGACTAAAATAATTTGAGACTAAGTGAAACTACCCGAAGGTTGATTAAACGACTAACCAAAACAAATCAAATCCATTAAAATTGATTATAACGTATCGGAACCGACTCAAATGACTAAAATAATTTTAAACTAAGTGAATCTAGCCGAAAGTTGATTGAACGACTTACGAAAACTAACAAAATCTATTAAAATTGATTATAACGTATCGGAACCGACTCAAATAACTAAAATAATTTGAGACTAAGTTAAACTAACCGAAAGTTGGACTAACCAAATCCATTAAAATTGATTATAACGCATCGGAACTGGTTCAAATGACTAAAATAAGTTGAGTCTAAGTAAAACGAGCTGAACGCTGATTAGAGGACTAACCAAGAGTAACCAAATCTACTAAAATTGATTATAACATATCGGAGCCGACTCAAATGACTAAAATAAGTTGAGACTTAGTGAAACTAACCGAAAGCTGATTAGACGACTAACCAAGGATGGCAAAGTTAAAGTGGAACTGGGCACGATTGAAGGATGGACGTTGGACGTGCAAGCTGATAGAATGGAGACCAAGAGTGGACAAGCGCAATCGAGGACAACTACCAAGGCACTCTAGAGACGACATGTAAAAAATCACCAGTAATTGGCTTTAGAAGGCAGAGGATCGGAGGAATTGGAAACAAACGGAGGAGGCCCAGATCCGGCATTAGATCTAAATGCTAAACTGTTTTGATTTTTGCTCCTTTTTTTGAACTTTATGCTACCATAGGATTCTCCTCCTAAAGGTGTAAAAGCAAAAGTGTTTGTCAATTCGTATTACAGACCATCAATCATTCTTCTCAGTTGATTTTAGAGACAGACCTTGTCACGATTTCAATCTCATCTGCTGGACGCCGAGAGGGTAGCTTTAGGTAGGATCGATCTACGCCATCGCCAGTAAGAATGCACAACAGGCAAAAACAATAAAAAAACTCATTGACAATAACCTAATGAACTTACACTCGACTCGATAATAATTATAATGCACAACAGTTGTCGTTAAGGTATGCTTGAATTGACTTTGAGGCTTGGCCACTAAAAATAATAAAAGTTTTTAAGAGTTGTGTTGTGTTTATGTTTAGTAGTATATATTTTAGCGTGTTAACTGTAGCCTAGTTTAACTTGATCAGAGCTTAGTTAACTTTAACTACTTGTTAGATTTAACTATGATATTATGTTAGCTTCGACTTTGTTATTTTAGGTGAGAAGTTCGCAAGGAGGCTTCCTTGCATATGAGCATTGGCGCAAAATTATTGGTTTGAGGGGACACGAACCAGAGGGACGCCTTACCAGAATTGATTAGGCTGCCAGTTTAATGCTCGGATTACAGGTTTAGGACATTCAGGGGGGAACATACGTGTACGTTGGCCCCTGGTAACTGGACGAACGTATTTGATGCAAGGTAAAGTCTGCTGGACTGATGGTCCGCTCGAGAATTTGTATCGAAATGTTTACTGCAAGGTGGATGCAAGTTACTCACTATGGCTTCTTTTATTTATATGCTTAATTTGCATGTTTACATAACATTTTTCAAGTTCAATTTTAAAGTCGGTATTATATCCATTTGTAATGACGTCATTTTGTTTATCTTTGTTTAGTATATTCCCAACAGCGGTGCCAACAAACTTTAAAAATAAAATTGGTGTCCGATGGTATTTTTTTTATATACTTGGTTATGTGAAGTTTCCAACCAAAAACATTACTTTGTTAACTTCTCGAAAGTTAGTTCGAATTAAATAATGCCGAGAAAAAGATATAATAGGTATAACTATAACAACAAGACGCAATATCACTACATAAACAGAGCATCAAAATGGAGTCTTCTATGATTAAAAAGCTTGAGGCGGGAAACCTCGAGCTTCGTAAAACCATACATAAATTAAGATCAGACTCAGCTAAAAATAATCAATTAATTCAAGAGTGCTAAAATCTCTCAATTACTAGTTAAATTAAATGAACTCTCCACTAAAATTGAAAGTATGTCGACCCATTTAAATGTTCTATAGAACACAGACACATACACCAAACAAATCAGTACACAAAACACAGAGCCCCCCAACCCAGCAGCCCCCCCCCCCCGTAATTGAAGCTCAGGAGGACGAAGAGATGGAAGTCTTTTCTGATTCCGGAAAACCGTCTACTTCGAAAAAGCCCACTTCAGAGGAATTCCCACCTCTGAAAAAAACCAAGAGGGACCCGAACCCTCCCCACAACTTCCCAGCCACCATCAAACCTGTATTAGCTGCTTCTATGAAGAAGCACGCAGAGGCCAGCACCTCGGCCCAAACTCAAAGCAAAGCCCCCCAACCCACCCCAAGCACCTAATCAGCCCCTAAAAATCGTGATCAGATGTCCAGAGCACTGGAAAACCATATTTCAAGACCTGACAATTTTAAAACTTGGTTTTGAAAATGTCAAAAAATCAAAACTAATACAGATCGCCCCAAAACTCCAGGAGACTGGCATGGCATCACCAGATATTTACTCTCTAAAAAGTATCCATTCCATTCCTACTTCCTCCCGGAAGATATGTTAATTAATGTCATCATCAAAGGCTTAGACAACAAAATGAACATAGAAGACATCAAAAATGACATAGAGGACAGAGGCTACTCCCCCAAAGAGATATACTCTCGGAAGGTCGGTAGGAGACGCCAGTTTCTCACCAATTCAGTAAAAGTACTTCTCCCCCAGTCCGATATCAAAATCCTGGAAGAAGACAGAATAAATTACATGCCCATACGTGTCGAGCTTCAAAGAGGAATCACAAATAAAATTCAAACGCAGTGCCATAAATGCCTGCAGTTTGGGCACACCATCTGAAACTGCTAGGCCAAACCTGTGTGCCATAGGTGCGCAGGTCCGCACTTTTATAAAGAGTGCATTAAAACTACTGAAACCCCAGCAAAGTGCTGCAATTGTGGGGGGAACACCCTGCAAATTACTCAATGTGTCCGAAAACCCAAATTTCAAAAAACCACTGTCACAAACACGGCCTGTTAACACAAACATATCATTCGCACAAGTCACAAAACCACAACAATCGCAACAACAACAACTAGCCCAAAACCCACACGAACAACACTTACAAACAAAAACACAAACATAAACTCCCAAACGAGTGCAATGCCGCAAGCAAACGGATTAATAATTGCTCTTCTAACTATGTCCGAACAAGACATAGTAGCAAAACTGAATAAAATCTCAGATATCATTAACAAAAATCCGACATTGAAATTATTCGCTAATTTCAATGGCTAATAAACCGAAATACCTATTTTTAGTCAGTTGGAAAGCGAACTCTCTTTACCCCAAAGGCACGAGTTCGCAGACTACCTGACTGAAAATAACATAGATATTGCACTCGTGCAGGAAACATTCTTACGCCCACAAACAAGATTACACATCAAAAACTACGCAATGTACAGAAATGACAAGACACAGCGTATGGGGGGCGGCACTGCCATTTTTGTAAAAAACATCACACATGACGCAATACAACCACCACACACCACAGTCAGACATACTGGAGGTGACAAGCATCAAAGTCGGTCTAACTGATGGAGACATTGTCATTCATTCAGTATACAAGCCACCACAACTTAACTTACCACTAGACGAAACCACAAAACTCTTCAACTACACACTGTCAGTTCTTGCAGTAGGAGACTTCAGCTGCAAACATAGATCTTGGGGAGGCAGGGCCACTAATACAGGTGGCACTGCATTGCTAAGAGCTTCGCAAGAGCTGCACTTCACTGTACATGCACCACTCGAATCCACTCACTTCCATCACGAACGCTCAGATATTCTAGACATAGCACTTACTCAAAACATCGCACACAACGTTGTAATTGACAATTTGGAGGATGTATCCTCATCAGATCATTCTCCTATTGCCATCACAATAAACAACGTACACGAACACAAACAAGCAAATATACAACAATTCATACACTGGACTCGCTGGAATCGCAATTCACCTTAGGCGATGGGGCCCAGGATATAGATCACGAGGCAACCATAGAGAGAAACTACAGAGAAATACTAACTTAACGAAAACGAACACCAAGACGACGAAACACGACCAACCAACACCGCAGAAATTGCGCAAATTATTGCACAATTAAACCCGAAAAAAGCACCCGGCTACGACAACATACCAAACAGAGCACTAAAAAACTTACCAGATACAGCCTTACTCAAATTCACTTACATCATAAACACAATACTATCACTAAAACACTTTCCAAAATCTTGGAAAAAAGCAAAAATAATTCTCATTCCAAAACCTCACAAAAACTTGATCTTTCCTCAAAACTGGCGACCTATTAGCTTGCTCTCATCACTGAACAAACTGACGGAGAAGGGTATGTTGGAGAGATTGAACACACACATGACGCAAAACAATCTGATCCCAGATGAACAATTTGGGTTCAGAAAACATCACAACACCGAGCTCCAACTTGCCAGACTTGTTGAGGAGGCGACTAGAGGACTACAAAGACGGGCATCGACCGGAGTTGTAGTCCTTGACGTCGAAAAAGCCTTTGACAAAGTGTGGCATGAAGTACTCGTACACAAACTAGACAGACTACACAATATACCACCGCCACTAACTCAACTCATAGTATCATTACTCAAACACAGATCCTTCACTACACAAATAAACACAGCACTATCCTCCACAAGACGCATAAAGGCAGGAGGCCGCCAAGGCTCTCCTCTGTCGCCTACACTATACACATTATACACAACAGACATACCTAGACACCCAAACACTAAACTCTCCATATACGCAGATGACACATGCAAATTCTCAATAAACAACAATCACACAAAACTCAAAAATCACGTACAGCAACACTTAGACTCCATATACGAATGGGCAGAAACTTGGAATATTAAAATCAATGAAGATAAAACACAGGCCATGCTCATAACAACTAAACGCAATAAACCTATTCCAAATTTAAATCTTAAAAACTCAGTAATAAGGTGGTCAAACTCTCTTAAATATCTAGGGGTAACCCTAGATAGTAAACTCACTTTTCAGAAGCATATACAAGCAAAAGTAAACGAAGGCATTGCAGCCAAACAAGCTTTCTATCCATTAATAAACAGAAATAGTAAAATGTCACTAAAGAATAAACTAATGCTCTATAATCAGATAATAAAGCCCAAAATTCTATATGGAGCCATAGTATACACACATGCATGCAAAACAAACAAGAAAAAACTACAAACATTTCAAAACAAAACACTCAAACAAATTGTGAACGCAGCTTGGTACGTTCGCAATGCAGACATTCACGACTACCTCAAAGTAGACACAATCAACACATACCTGGCAGGCAAACACACAATATTCTTAGAACAAGTTCGCAACCATACAAATCCAGTCATAAGAACACTATTCAGTAGAGTGACACACCCAAACATAACAGTACACAAAAGTTTACTACTCCCACCAGAACACTAAATCACATACACAATACACTAAGAAAAAATAAAAAAACCCAAAAAATTAATATCAATATCAATATCATTCTATCTTCTAAATTTCAAAATTTTAAAAAATTTTCAAAATTTTCAAAATTTCTAAAAGGTTCGTTCTTTTTCGAAAATCAAATATCTCGAAAATCCAAAAAAATTTCAAAAATTTTAAATCAAAATTTTCAAAAAATCTCTCAAATTTTCAATCACAAAAATCACTAACAAAACTAGAATGATTCAATAACAGCTGGGGATGAGAGCATCGCTGATGCCCTAGGCCGGGTTCCCGCCTAAAAACTGAGATGTACAGGCATTAAGGAACCGCACGGGGTAGCTTGCCGTATGGGCTCCATGCCTAGAAGTAGAGTCAGGATGTAACACCCTGTGTATCACGTCCAGTTCTTTCCTGGGGGTGATCGATTTGGACTTGCGGAGAAATCTGCATGACCCAAATCGATCAGCCTCGCCTAGGTGTCTACAGCAATTCTCTCGTCTGCTCAAAATCGCAAAACAAACAACACTCGACTCGCTCCTTCACTAATCGGCACCAAGGCACCACTACCAACTAGGACAAAGCCCAAGGACATACCAGGAACCAAGACCAAGCATAATCCAATAACAATACCACACAAGGGCCAAGACAGTGCAAGAGTGCTTAGTGCACTAGCACGATGAAAAAGGACATTAACTAAAGGCTGATTTTCATATATAGGACTGTGCACCGACTGTGCGCCTACCATGCTGCGGCCGTCGCGGGTGTTCTACTTTTTCACAATAGGACTGGAAGATCGCAACACGGTCGTAGCGCAGTCCTATATGTGTAAATGTAAATAAGAGCTTCAGTGCGTTTTATATGGAACATACAATTTTTGATTTACAGTGAACACGACACGGTAGGTGCAGGGTAGGCGCACAGTCGGTGCACAGTCCTATATATATGAAAATTAGCCTTTAATGTGTATTTAATATTTTGCTTTAGCAAACCATTCTTTGGTAATATTGCAAAGTAAAAACTTTATCATTTTAATAACTGCGGCCTTTTGTTTGGCTAGAGTATTTAAAAGCAAAATTATTTGTTAACCGAATAACAAAAACAAATTAATTGTTTTTAGTAAAACTGAAGTATAGTATAGTAATTAAATGAATCACTAGCATATGAATCAGAGAATGAAATAACCTTAAATATTAAAATCAATTTTTGAACACGTATTTGCAAAATTCGTAGCACTTCACATTGTTTTATTTGCAGCTGCAATTTCCAGCGCCTTACACTGACACCGAACGGGACTTGAAAATGGTGTCTATTCTTCGTGATTTTGGATCTCAACCATCCGGCTCTTTATCTCATCCCCAGGCCGCAGGCGAAGGTAGAATCTGAATTGGTTGCATTAATTGACTGCATACTTGAGTCTGGTATGACACTCGCTGCTTCTGTAGATTCAGAGCATTCTCTGTGGGTGGGATCGCTTCCAAGTTGCAATTAGATGCAGTGAAAAGGGCCCGCCTACACTTAGTCACCGATGCGAAACACTTCGCCCTTAAAACAGCCGGCTTTGTTCAATGAGAGCGGCTTAATAAGGACATCTTCAAAAGAAGACCTTAAAAACAAATGCTTGATCCCACTGCGCACCTCTGAGAGTATCTCCGCACCAGACATAGAGGGCAAGAACCATCCACGTACTGCAACCTGGAATGTGCGTGCCCTTTGGTAACTACGATAGTCAAGTATTTCTCCCCTTCATTTCCCGAGAAAGTATGTCAGTTTCTAGACTGGACGTCGTGTGGGACACTTAAGTTGTCCTGTTCCTGAATTAACGCGCAATCTCCAAAGAAAGCTCATCTGTAATTTTCTATTATTCCAGGTCTTTGGATTCTCGTGGACGCGATTCCCACTTGCACTACTCCATCTGGCTGTCTTTTGATCTTCACGAAGGCTGAAAGTGTTGTAACAAATCGTATCGGTGTCAATGCAACATTATTGACTCCTTGTAATCATGAGGAAGCAGACACGGGGATTTTTGTTTACGTAGCTGATGCAGTACTCTAGGGCCAGAAAAGAGTTATGATAAGAGCTAGTGATACAGACATTAAAACTCTAGGGTGTGCCTGGTTTTCTCCACTGCCCGATTTGCCTGAGCTCTGGATACATCATCCTACTAGCAAGCAATGGAAATTTACAGCAATCCATGAAATATGCGAATTTTTAGGTGAGAGATTATTTTTTTGAAAGTTAAATTTAACTACTTTTGCTTATTAACGACCTAATTTAGCGCATATTTTCAGGATCACCCACGTCTCAGACTATTCCTGCTTTTCATGCACTCACCGGCAGTGACAACGTTGAATTGTTTTACGGAGTGAGAAAAAAAAACTGCATGAAATGCATTCATGATAAATCCAGATACAACTCTTTATTTCCACCGCCTCAGTGAAGGATGATCTGATTATTTTTTTTATGCCAGTGGCACACGCACTAAAGGGAGAACCTATGGCGCTCCACGAGCGGTGTGTGTGCGAAGATGTTGATTGACACGGCTCTTGAATATTTGTAAGTTGTAATTAGTGGGAAACAGATGTCCTGGGAGTGAGTTTCACAGTGATGCAGTGCGCCTGACAAAGGAGTTCTTGCAAAGCGATGTTCCAGGAGTTTCCAGATGTACGACGAACTGGTGCGCTATTGCCGTCTGTCGTGACTGTCTGACAGGAGCTACCAGGGGAGGGATGAGGCGGGCCAAACCCTGGGAACATCTGCCATGAAAGTATCTGTAAAACAGAGATATATCGGGTACATGTCTGCGAAATAGAGCACCAAGCTTCTGAGAGGCTGACTTTGCGATGTTAGCAACATGGTAATGCCAGGACATATTGCTGTTAACCGAGACACCCAGCAGTCCGAGGATGAAGGAATAGTCGATCCTGCCATAATGATGTCAGGGCCCGCTGTATTGGCTCTCTTGGTAAACGTGGCTGCTTGGATCTTTGCTGCATTGAACTGGACCAAATTTCGGTCGCCCCAAGTTTGAACCATCTCCAGGTCTTGATTAATTGCTGTAATCTGCTCCTGTCTGCGGTGATGAGTCTCAGTCGCTGGTAAGGGTTTTTCTGATCTAAAGTGAGAGACAAGGCTACTGTCATCTGCAAAACTGTAAACAGGATTATTTGTTTCGGTCAGCAGGTCATTAATATAGATAAGAAACAGAGTTGATGAAAGTATTGCGCCCTGAGGCACGCCCGCGTTGATGGTGAATGTGTCCGAGATGTATCCATCGACTATAACGTGCAGAGATCGGCTCTTAAGGAAACTGGCAAGCCAGCTGCAGAGAGAAGCTGGCAGTCCGAAGGACGGTAGTTTGTTGAGTAGTCCGCCATGCCAAACTCTGTCGAATACCTTTGAAATATCTAACGCAATCGCTCGAGACTCTCCGTAGTTCTCAATTGCCCTACTCCATATATGAGTGACATAGGCCAATATATCTCCTGTCGATCTCTCTTTGCGAAAGCCGTATTGATTATCGCTGATTATTCTGTTGTTCTCGAGGTACTTGAGTAGTTGCTGGTTGACCACACATTCCATGACTTTGAAGATTATTGCAAGCAAGGCAATTGGACGATAGTTTGAGGGCGTGGTTTTCTTGCCTTTTTCCGTAAGAAAGAGAAAAAAGCCTGGAAAAAACGGGTGTTAGTTCGTTGGCGCAGTTCTTTAGCACGATAGCAGGTATTCCGTCCGATCCTGATGTCTTTTGCGTATCTAGTTCTTTAAGGATTTTGCGAATATCATGGTGATGAAACTTGACTTCTGCCATGGTAGTGTTGATGTTCAATATGGTGGGGAGAGTCTTGCCTTGGGGGACGTCTAAGGTAGAGTGCGATGAAAACATTTTATCGAGCATATTTGCTTTTTATTTGGCTGTAGTCACCGTGATGCCACGTTCGTCCGTCAAAGGTGGGAGAGACGTTTTTGTAAAGTTGTTACTTACTGCCTTTGCTACCGACCAGAAATTCCTGGAACCACTGGGACATTGCAAAAGTTTATTCCTGATCCTTTGATTGTGTTTGTCCATAGATTCGTCGATCACACGTTTGCATTCGTTTCTCGCTTCGACAAAATAATTGCCATTTTCAGCAGTCTGATTTTACTGCCAGTACTTGTAGGCTTGCTGTTTCCTACCTACAGCTCTTTCGCATCTTCTGTCGAACCAGCGCTTTCCTTTTAATGGTAACTTGATGGAATTTGGGGTGTATGCTTCCATTCCTAAGGATCTCTTCGCAGCAGACTGACAGGTCGTCACTGCCAAAGCAGACGTCGAGCCAAGGAAAATCTAGGTAGAACTCCCTTAGATCGTCCCAGGTTGCAGAATTGTAATGCCAGATTTTGCGAAGCAATGGTGGGTCCTTCTGTATGAGTGGCAATTCACACACCGTTGTAATAAGTTTGTGGTCGGAAGTACCTAATGGCGGACCAACTGTAATTTTGTACTGGTCAGGATTGGTGGTTAGAAAAAGATCCAGGAGGGCGGCGAATTCGCCCCTCTCTGAGATTCGAGTTGGTTCGCCTACCAGTTGAATAAGCCCGCAGCTGATGGCAAATGCTTCAGCTTCTCTACCTTCGTTGTCGGTCTTGTTGTGATGTTTGAGCCAGTTTGTGTTGTGTTTGTGAAGTCTCCCAGAACGGTTATTTCTGAACTGGGGTGATCGACCTGTATTGTGTCAAAAGTGGTAGCTAGTGTTGAGAAAAAGCTTTGGTAGGCTCTATCGCTCGGAGGGCGATAGAGACAACATATAAACTTGGTTAATCCCTTGGCGGTGAACTTGAGCCACATGACGTCAAGGTTGTTCGGTTCGAGTGTTTCCTCGCGGTGACATGAAAGGTCGCTTCGAACAAAAAGGCATATTCCGAACTTATGTCTAAATCGGGTATGTAAGTCGTAACCGGGATAGGGGTAGTTCACTGTTGTTGTTGTAGAACATACTTGTGTTTCTGTAAGGGCTGGTATGTGTGGTCTATTTGCTTATAGATGTTGGTGTACCGAATGTATGTTTGTATTTAGGCCTCTTATGTTGCAGAAATCTATTATAAATTGGTTCGGTATCTTTGATATCTGTGAAATGCGGAATGAATGGCTCCCAGGGCCAACCAGCGCCAGGAGATCCGAATGGCCGGGAAGTTTACTTCCAGAATATTTTGATCCTTGAAGCACCATCATGTCCATATATTCCTACTGTGGAAGCCGGGAACACCAGCGCGGAAGCGGAACGTGATCTGGGAAAGCCACTTAGCCCCTCCCAATTCTGGTGGGGTGGTCTTTCACCGGACGATGCGATCTACCACCTGGGGCCGTTTCCACTGGAAGCATCGGCCTCAGACTCATTGATCTGGTTGTCCCTAGTCTGACAGGGATAAAAATGGGGTTTGTTGAATCACTCCCCAGTGATCAGCTCCAGACTTTGCTAGTGACTCATTTGATTATTATATACTTCAGTTTTAATAAAAACTTAATTGCTTTATTTTTGGTATTCGGGTAACAAATAATTTTGCTTTTGAATACTCTAGTCAATCAAAAGGCTGCAGTTACTAAAATGATAAAATTTTTACTCTGCAATATTACCAAATAATGACTTGCTAAAGCAAAATATTAAATAGACGTTTACTGTGCATTGCATGTAAATTTAGCCGCGCCTCCACTCGCCGTAACATTGTACTCGTTTGTTTTTACAAAAATTACGGATTTGTAAGCCTATTATAGAGTTATCGGTGTGAGTTTTGGAGTTAAAAGTATCTATAGGTATGTTTTTGAGTGTGAGGAATCCAAGTCTGTCTTCGAAATTGGAGTCGAGTGCGCGGTTTCAAAGGTACAGGCCCTCTTCCGAGCAAATGCGCTGTTTTCAGCCTGGGAGGTAGACAACCGCCACGTTCACCACTAGGCGGTACCGTCATGGTAACACTTCTTAAAAGTTACCCATGGACTAGTACTCGTATGTATACATACGTACAAAAGCGTATCCCAGCCAAATGAAATGCAAGGTTGGTGCCGCTATCGTCCGTACTAGAAGAATGGGATAAAATCAGTACCAGGATTACGCTTTCAGTATGTCTTCCAAGCAAAAGACCGCAAAAATAAAAAATGGCTTCATCAAGGGTGCGAATTTAATATTCAAAAGTGGATTAAAGCGGGGGATTATCATGACAATATGAACAAGAAAAACTTCGAAATCTGATTTAAAATACGGTTGGTTCCGAATCTTCCCCCAAAGTCATTCATAATCAAGGACAATGGAAGTTACCATTCTGGTGTATTAGAAGAAATCCCGAGAAAATCTTAGACAGAGCAGAAACTGATCCAATGGTTGAAGAAAATGAATATTGACTTTCCAAAAAAGGCCATAAAAAATTAAATATGGAGTTTTGCACGCAGAAGCGGCTTTAGTGAAAAAAAATACTTCCTTGATGAATATGTTAAACCTTTAGGACATGAAATTTTGCGACTGCCACCAAACCATTGCCAGTTTAATGCAATTGAAATGGTAGGGTCGGAATGTAAACGAAAATACGATCAAGGGGTCACTTTCAGAAGTTCTGGTTACATGGCAAAGGGTAATAAACGAAATTTCTAAAAATCTTTGGCAAAAATATGTTATTCATACAGAAAAGATAATTAATTAGGCTTGGGAGTGTATGATGCTTCTGACATTCCGCCACATGTAATTACGACTGACGAAGACGACGACCACGAAGACAATATCTCTGACTTTAGTTCTAACTCTGACAATATTGACTGATTAAGTTTTTTTGTTCTTACAAATTTTATTTTATGGTCTTCATTTAAGTATTCAATTATATCGTTACAATTACATTAACTTGGCAATGCAATATAGTGTGATTTCGTTGAGTATTTTGATTTTGATGCGTTAACATATTCATCCAGGCAATATTTGTTTTCACGAACAAGTTAATCAAATTGTCAACATTTTCATTTTTCCCTGTAAGTTAAAATAATTTTATGCTATTCTTCCTATTATTCACAATTTTTGTAAGTTCAGTTTTGTTACATCTACTGCTCGTTGTATTACATTCTCAATTTGAAGTTTTCCAGTTGAAAAAAGCCAATATATTTAAAATTATCATCTGTGTTTGTTCATTATTCATGATTAATCATAATAATTGTTAATTGTTATTAAGTTTGATAATAAATAATTAAATACTACAAGATTATTTTTCTTTTTTGAGATTTAATGTGTATCGACGAATGTAAACAGTATACTGCTAAATCATCATTTCTTTATTTCTGAACGTATAAAAACATAACAGACTATTAATTTCTGAATGGAATAGTAAATTTTCAAACCTAATATTGATTGGCCAAAATATCTACGCCATACAATTTTTCTCACCTACAAATTGGTATAATTCCGACTTTAGGACAGAGTGATAATTATTTAGTAGTTTGTAAATTTTATAAGTTTAATAATTAGTTGTCTTGTAAGTTATTTAACTATTGATTTATTGAAGAACAGTACTTAAATGAATGAAAAATTGTTATTAAAAAATAATAGATTAATAACATATTTTTTTCATTCTATATTTAAACACAATTTATATTACCTTATGTATTGCATTTCGATGTTATGAAATACCAATTGCAAAACCCTTTTGCTATTATAATAATCTTTAAGCGGGAAAAATGTAACATAAAAGCCAATAAAAATTTAGCAAATATCTAAAAATGAGGAGTACATTTTTCTAGGGCACCTTGTGTAATTAAATATTATGTACAATTATTCGAGCGTGAATCCTCTACAACTCTAATTTGCATTATGTAGGTACCAACTATCCTAAGTTTTCACCTAACAAACGATATAAGTATTTGTATACATGTAAATCGGCTTGACACACATAGTTTAAACCACAGACTGACCAGTTTCGCGCAATGATAAAAAATACTTAAATTACCAAAATTTCAGGGAAATCCATTGGTCCCCGAAAAAACCATCAAATTGTGTGTGATGTCCTATAAGCATAATTCTAAATATGACGCACTAAAAATGAATACCGTTTCTTTTTTTTTATAGCTCATAATGGGGGCATAACTTTCAGCTTGATTGTAAATTACCTAGTAGTGAATTTTCGACATATACCTTTTAGCAATTATATATTTTAACTAGTTTTCAAGGTAGTCAATCGTTATAAATAATTAAAGATACGTCTTTTAATCATATAAATTAATCACAAAGTACAGTTCGTCATTTTAACTCTTCAGTGTATGCAACACGAATGCACCTGGCCTGTAATGGGGCAACTGCCTTTAGTAATGATTATGCGGTCCGTGCTATCCCACCTTAAGAACGAATTTTACCATTTACCATCTACTTACTTCACTTAAATTTTAACCACAGCGGTGTTTAAGCTTGAACTTCTATTTATTTTCTATATATTATTTGAAGAACATAATTAACCTGTGATAACGTGTTAAGAAAAATTGTCTGTGCAAATGGGAAGTGATCAGAGCTTTTACCAGAAACGTAAGTATATAAGTACTGTACCTGACATTTGCCCTCTAAAGAATCTTAGCAATTTCAGATTACGCAGAAATTTACTATTCGCAGCTTTGTTTATCTATATTTAGTATATTCGGTCATACAGAAAGCTTAAATTCATTAAAACGTGCATGTTTAATTTATTATTGTTATATATTTTCTTTCTAAAAATATAAATAATGAAGCAAATATCATGTAAAAGTGAATTTACCGTCTAATCGTATCGATTTTTTTTAATAAGTGCGAATTTCTATATTCTAAAGTACTGATTATAAATCTACTATTTTTTTTTATTGTTTTATTGTATTTTTCGTTATCCAGAACTTTTATTCATAATATAATAGGTACAGGGTCTTTCCTTATATTTAGACAGCGCCTACTGGGCTTATTATAAAAGATAGAAGAGAACTTTAAATACAAAAGTTGTAGGATTTATCCTAAATCGCGAAAAAATGTTAGGTAAAAAAACAAATGAATATCGCAAAGTAAGCAAAAAATACTAACTTGGTAATTTTTTGTATATTTTCCTTTAAAACGAAAGATCTTTTGTTTCTGATTTTAAAAATATAGGATGTATTGATATTTGGTTCAGCCGTTTTCGAAATATTTCCATTTGAAAAT